>APFE030190863.1:81901-93090 GCA_000404065.3 Pinus taeda
TATCCTTTGCCTAAAATGGACCACATCCTACAAAGAGTAGTGGGGTCATCTAGAATCTCTTTACTAGATGGATTTTTAGGTTTCAATCAAATACTTGTTCACCCAGATGACCAAGACAAGACAACCTTTACCACACCCTAGGGAACATTTAAGTATGTTAAAATGTCGTTTGGGCTAAAGAATGTTGGTGCCACCTTTCAAAGGGAAATGGATATTGCATTTGCCAAGGAAATCCATGAATTGATTGTGGTCTATCTTGATGACTTAACCCCTTTCTCCAAATCTGATCAAGAGCACCTCAAACATTTAAGGCAAATCTTCATGACATGCAGGAAATATGGCATTTCCTTGAACCCCAAGAAGTCCTTGTTTGGCATTGAGGAAGGTAAGTTGCTAGGCCACATCATCTCAAAAAATGGTATTAGAATTGATCCAAAAAGGATCCAAGCCATCCTCCAAATTCCATACCCAAGAAACATAAAAGAGTTGCAAGCATTCCTTGGAAAGATCAATTTGCTAAGGAGATTTATCCCAAATTTAGCAGAACTGATAAGACTGTTAAACAACATGTTAAGAAAGGATGCCAAGGTAAGATGGTCTCTGGAGACCAAGCAGGCCTTTGACAGTATCAAAGCTACCTTAACTCAAACACCTGTCCTCACAAGTCCACAATTTGACAAAGATTTTATCATTTTTTCTTTTGCATCTGAGCACACTATAGCGGCTATCCTTTTGCAAAAATATGATAGAGGAAATGAAAAGCCCATTGCATATTTCAGCCAAGCCTTAAGAGATGCACCCTTGAAATACCAAATCATGGAGAAGCAGGCCGATGCCCTTGTTAAAGCCATCAAAGACTTCAGAGTTTATATTCTATATTCACATGTGATTGCCTATGTCCCAAGCTCTGTTGTAAAAGACATATTAACTCAAGAGGGACTAGAAGGGAAAAGAGGCAAATGGATTGCCAGTATTCTTGAATATGAAATTGAGATAAAACCCACAAAGCTGATAAAAGGACAAGGTTTAGCCAAGCTAATGTCCGAAACAAATTTTCAGGCCTTAGACATTAACCAACTGGACAATGAACAGGATTTGGCGACTCCACATATCAGTGAAACCTTTTTATAATCCCCATGGTATGCTGATATTTGTTATGTATTTTTAAACCTGTGTGCTCCCCCAGGATTGTCCAGAACCAAAAAGAGATTTTTAAAAACGAAAGCATCAAAGTTTTGTGTCTTAGATGATGCCCTGTTTTGGAGAAATCATGAAGGAATTTTGCTGAATTGTTTAACTATAAATGAAACCAACAGCATCATGAAAGAGTTCCATGTAGGGGACTATGGAGGGCATCTATATTGGAAGTCCACTGCTGACAAGATTTTAAGGGTTGGTTATTATTGGCCCTCTCTATTTGCAGATGTCAAGAAATTTGTTGTTTCATGTCACAAATGCCAAATATTTGAAGGAAAAAGAAAATTGTTGCCTTTGCCACTTAAGCCCATCTCAACTGAAAAGCCTTTTCAACAATGGGGTCTTGACTTCATAGGTGAAATCCATCCCTCCTCTTCAGGCCAGCAAAAGTGGATTTTAACAGCCACTAACTATTTCACCAACTGGATTGAAGCCATCCCATGTAGGCAAGCCAATGACTCTACTATTATCCGATTCCTTGAGGACAATATCCTTTCCAGATTTGGCTGCCCTGAGAAAATCATCACTCACAATGTTGTTGCCTTCAAATCCAAAAAAATGATCAACTTCTGCCATAAATTTCACATTACCTTGGGCTACTCTACAACCTACTACCCTCAAGGTAATGGCCTGGCCGAATCATCCAACAAAAGCCTCATCAACATCATAAAGAAAGTGCTGGAGGGAAAACAAAAAGAGCTAGCATAGAAATCTCGCAAATGCCCTATGGGCAGACAGACTTTCAACCAAGAGATCCATTGGGATGAGCCTTTATGAGCTAGTATATGGCATGGAAGCCAGATTTCCTTCATCTTTGGGCATTCCTACTATCAAACTGTTACAGGAGATTCAAGTTGAACCAAATGACATTCAAAGAAGAATCAATCAGACCGTTCATCTCCAGTAGACCAGAGAGAAAGTGTATGATAGAGCTCAGATTTTGCAATAGAAACGCAAAAAGATGTTTGATAAGAGAGCCAAGGCTGAGGATTTCTGTGTTGGCAGCAAAGTTCTAAGGTGGGACTCACAAAGAGAAGACAAGGGCAAACATGAAAAATTTTATTTTCTTTGGAAAGGTCCATTCATTATTAGCATTGTGCAAGGCAATAACACATATTTCCTCAAATTTGTAGATGGTAGCACAGCTGAAGAGGGCCCTATAAATGGCCGAATGTTAAAACATTATCATCATCCCTTTTGTTGAGAATATCCCAGCGGTATTTTGTCTGTATATCAATGCTTGTATATATCAGCACTTTGTTTAAATTTTTGTGTAACAGTTTGAATGATAGAACACGCAGAAGAAAACAGGCAGTGCTACACAGTTCACAAGCAATTCAGTTCAGGGAAAGTGTTGTTCTCATTCCAAAGTTCCAATTATCTAACAGTCAGCACTAGGAAATTTCAATCTATAGCAACAACAGAAGATCAAGGCAGACTGACTTGCTATTCTTGGATTTCCACAAGGAAAATCCATCCCCAAGTGGAGCCACTGTTAGCCTCCTGCTACTGCAGGTTACTCATTTTTCATGATTGACATCTTTACATGCCAAATATGTCATACTTTGCATGCTGCAATTTTCCATATTTACTACAGAGGCCAAAGAAGGATGCCATGAGAATGTGCTAGCCTATATGCCACTGTTGTGTTCCAATTTTCATGTGCTATTCGATTTTTGAAGAATTTTCAGTTAAAGGGAGGTCCAAACAGCTTAATCTTGGTCTCCCTAGGTTTCAATTTCTTGTTTTAGAACATAGATAATGAATATCTGTCCAAACAGCTTAATCTTGGCAGATTCTTAGAGAGGTAAACAAGCAAGGGTGCTCAACGGCCTAATCTGAGCCCCTGGATGAAATAAGTGTAGATGTAGATAGGAGGGCAGTCAAAAGAAAGAGGATAATCAGGGTTTGAAAGTCTACGTGCACCCAAACCAAAAAGAAGAAAAAATGTTAGGTAAGTAGGCTGGGCAGGTAGTGTTGAGGTTGCAGAATGTTTATTTGTGATCAATTTCAGGTTTTCAAGTGTCATATCTAGTTAAGTCACAATTATCAGGTAGTTTCCATTTGAAGGACTTCAAGCGAGGCATGTCTAAACTCCCCCTTCTTCATCTTCACCAAATCATTCACTAACTTCCCCAAAGAGGTCAGCATCTGCTTGATATCTCTTAGTTTCATCACTTTCATATCAATTTGCCTTGGTAAAGATCTGCTTTACTCAAGGAATGTTCATTTCCTTTATGAATCATTTCCCCCTGATAGCTTAAGATTCACATACTTAGTGCTTTCTTATCACTTATCATATTAACTACTGATTTTACTATATAGTTCCCTATCTATCTCCCCTTCCCCTACTAAAATTATTTTAAATAACTCCCCCACATACTTATCCCCTCCCCCTGGTTGAAAAATAACCATAAAGTAACACTTGGGAATTGCTAAGTTTATTTGAAACTTAGAAAGAACCCTCCTTTTGTCTCAAAAAACCATCTTCTCATGCATTTCAGACTCCTTCTGATGCACACAACCCTCCATCACTCTGTAAATCCTTCCTCTAATGCTTTCTGACTCCTTCACAACGCATAAAATCCTCCCAAGTACCTTTAAAATCCTTCCAAGGCATCAAAAATCCCTTTTTGGGCTATCGGACCCCTTCCCATGCCTTGAAATCCCCTTCAAACATTAAAAAATTCTGCTTCCGATCATAAACGCCCGCATCACTTACCTTGGGCCTTGCTCTGATTGCAAAAAGGTTCTATCGGACCCCCTCCGATGCGATATCGCAGTCGAGAGGGGAGTCGTGTATTAAAACAATGCATAAAGTATGCCCCCAATTGGTTTGGCCGACAGCGATATCACCGATCGGCGTATCGCTATGACAAAACAAAGCATGCATGCGCACTGCTGATATGGTCATCCTCAATGGTCTATTGCCAATCGCATATCGGAGATCAACGTTTCATATGAATCCACACCATATATATATGGGCCCCGTCTCTTATCCTGTCACCGCATTCTCTGTCCTGCCATCTGTCCGATTGGCCGCGCCCTAGATCTACGATGGGCAAGTCTATTCACTTCCGAACCTATTTGATACGTCCGAGGATGGGTGTTTTTCCCCTGCCACGTCACCCCACTGTATAACGTTGATCACCGATCGATGATATGCTGACATCATCCACCGTACCGTTGACGTCATGTTGACGTCACCCGCCAAAAAAAAAGCACGCAAGTGCGAAATTGTTGCTTAGGAAGCCCAGATTCAAAATCTGAGGCAGTTTTTGATGCGTGATTAGCGCTACGCGCTAATCGCTCATCGCTATGGGAAATAGGTCGAAATAGGGAATCTTTTTCTTCAGTAGTCATTTTTCTCTCGGAAGGGCAGAAAAGGGGTGATTTAGCATTTTAAAAGAATATCAAAAGCAGAAAGAAGCCAAAACTCATGTCAAAGTGTATCAGTGTTGCGGTGAAGTGTATCAGTGAAGATTTTCTTACTGTTCGAAACTAACAAAACACTAAAGAGCCCCAAGCAAGTCAAAGAAACAGTAAAATCCATTTAAAGCCTCTAAAATCATAGTTAGTGCCCATCGAAGCTACTCTAGAGCAGTGGAGCAGAGACCAATGCAGAGTTATGATAAATGGCCTATGTATAATAGCAAACAATGTATTCCTACTCATTTTGAAGCAGCTGCCCCAACACGGCACTTAGATAAATATTTCATGCATTTACTTCATGATAGGATGAATTAAAGTACTCATTGCCCTCAGATCTGTTTAAGATCTGCTGTAATAAATACTCTTACATATTTTCACTATAAAGAGACCCCTGAACAATGGAATAGGGTGGTTGTTAGTTGGCTGTTCCGATCTAGGAGAGACTCACACTGTATATCTGATATGTTCCATAATCAAAGACTGTTGAAAGGATTGGAGCAATGATTGTGTGCTACGTATAGATGGTTGAAGAGTGATTGTGGAATTCTTGTGCTGCTACATGGAACAATAAGTGTTTTTCGTTGTATTTTCATTATGTATGTTTAAACCGCTATCAGATCATTGTCTAAATAGCAGGAAAAATGAATAGCCTAGACTTTGCTTAATTGCACTCTATGCTCAACTTCTGTTGTTTCTATATGTTTTCCTCTGAATTAGATATAAATATGAATTCCTTTTGGCTCATATTCCCCCTGATTCACCCATGTATGACAGTTATCGAGGGATTCTTAACTGCTCCTAGATAAAGCTCATTCGCCTTCCCTCTGTTAAGCTGAGTGGGATATTCTTAATTGCCTCTCATTCCTTATATTTCATTTCATCTCCTATTAGCTTGAAGGTTGTTTTATGTGTAGCTACCTTGCTCCATTTTCCTCTTGTGACCAAGAAAACGCACCAACAGTCCTACTCCTTGACTCCATGCCCAATGGTTTGAACTTATCGCACTATGCATGCCTCTCTATTTGAAAGCATCATCCTTCCTTCCACCCAAACATAAACAAAACCCCTTTGAACCCAATAACTAGCCTAAAATCATCCTCAACAAAACCAAATCATCAAGAGAGAGCCCTCTCTGATTGCAGGTGGGCTAGAACCTTCAGTCCAAAGATTGGTTTGTGGTTACCTTGGTCGTATCCCTTCAGGAGCTTAGGGACAACCTGAGTGCTAACAGAAGAGATTAGCAAAGTTTCAAGTAGTTGTTGGGAGCCACCATTAAAGTGAAGGTTAAAATGTTTAGTTTTAAAGATCATCAAGGGTATGTAATGTTCATTTTTATAAGATTGACACAGTAAAGAAAGAAGACAAAAGAGAAAAGAAAGATGACAATCACTGGTCATAAAGAAAGACTGAAGAAAGCCAAGAAAAGAAATCGAAATGAAGAACCAAAGTAATTCGAAGAGCTCATAGATGTTCTCACCATAGTCAGGACTGTTGGAAGAATTTCTCATGCATGTTAGATAAATTCTTGGTATATCTAGTTTATTGGTTGTTGGATATGCTCTTGTTGTTATAGTAGTAGTCATCAGTTTGACCACAAACCTGGTCCAAATCACTCCAAAAAATTATCGATTTAGCATGGTAAGAATAATGGAATAAGAGAAAAAAATATGAAAAACAAAAATCATCCACAAGCATTATACAGCGCTTTAAATTTTTTCTAACAAACTCGAAAAGATAAAAAATATACATATATAAAAAAAAATATATCATAAATTTTTTACTAAAAAAATACTATAAATATACATTTTTATATAAAAAGATTTTACAACAAATATTTAAAGAGCGCATTTGTTTTAAATAACTGAATATGGTAAAACTATGTATTGACTTACATAGTTAAAAAAACAACCAATTAATATTCAAAAGTAAAATTTTATGCAAATTTTACATAATCAATATTCATTTCTACAAAATTACATTAATGCTAATCCAAATTTATCGTATATTATCAATCCAATATCATTTAAAATATATTATCATAAGATAATATATTAAAAGTAAAATGTTATTTAAATTCTTAAAAATTATAAGTATATTATAACTGAAAAGTTAGATTTACGAAAGTATGCTTTAATAAATCATCATAAAGATTGAAAAAGATATAGAATAAGAATATGAGAGTGGAATTTCTTTATTTTAGTTTTCAATTTTAAATATAAATATATTTTGGTTGATTTAATATGTATTAAAAGCTAAATATTATTTTAAGTCCCATTTTATGCCGAGAACAAAATAAGACCCAAGAAACCTTTATGGGTTACACTATGAACCAAAATTTTACGGAACTTAACAGATATTTAAGCTTGCAAGAGAGTTTATAAAAAACCCTTCTGTGATATTGATCCTTAATAATGTACCTCATAAGCATGAACAATGAGCAGAGAGTTGTTAAATAGATGCAAGGAAAAGAACCTAGATTCTTGGGCCCTATGAAGCTCGTTCATGTCCTATAGTGATGTGTTGAGGTGGAAAAACAAGCAATGGTTGTGCTTCTTAACAAGCATATCATGTGGGAAAAAATAGAATCAGACTTGAGATTCAAGGTATCAAGGTGCATTGGGTCCATTTGTATTGAAATAAATAAATAATTTCGATGGGTATCATTTTTCTACAGTCACGAACAGGAAGATGCTATTGGATCACATGCTCTAAGAGCAAGGGGAGGAGGAAGGGAGGAATTGGGTGGGCGAGTTGTTAAACATATGCAAGGAGAAGCACCTAGATGCTCTAGCCCTATGAAGCTCATTCACGTCCAATGGTGATATGTTAAAGTGGAAAGCCAAGAAAAGGTTGTGTTATTTAACAAGCATATCACACCGAAACAAATACAATCAGACTTGAGGTTCATGGTATCAAGGTGCATTGGTTCCATTTGCAGTGGACTAAACAAAGAATTTCGATGGTATCATTTTGATAGAGTCACGAGAAGGAAGACACTATTGAATCGAATGCTCTAAGAGGAAGGGGTCACGATCAGGAAGATTTTATTGGATCGCTTGCTCTAAGGGCAAGGGGTCACCAGCAGGAAAATGCTATTGGATCGGATGCTTTAAGATCAAGGGGAAGAGGAAGGGAGGAATTGGGTGGCATATAAATAAAGATGTCATTTAGAAGAGAAGGATAAAGTTCTTTCCAGAATCTCATAAGTTTTTCTTTTTAAATTAGAATGCTGGTATTTGAATATTTTTTTTTTAACGACCCAAAATCTTAAAATTTGATGGCTATAATCTAAATTTTCAAAGTTTCTGCCAGATTTTCTCATAATCTAACCAAAATTTCATTATTTTCCCGGTTATTTACACTATTCTCTTTTCATCTACATTGTATATGTGGATTGTTGGTTCTAGAGAATGAAATAAATATGGCAGAATCGAAAAGCCCTTCCTATCCTTGACCCCACCTTTCACCTACATTGTATTTGTGCATTGTTGCTTCTCAAGAATGAAATAAAGGTGGAACTGAAAAACTCTTCATATCCCCAACCCCACAGCTAATGTAGTAAGTTGTTTTGGTCTTTCAAACTGCGGATCGCATTATATTTTCTTCACACATCCAGTGCAACGCAGATCATAGTACTATGTATATCTATTGCCCATTGTGTTAGTCTTCACTACCAATTATCATAATGGCATTTGGAACCATGGAGAGGTTGCTGAACAGTAATATGATAAACATGATGAGGGATTCGAAGTTATCAAAGGATCCTAATCCTGGGCAATTTCTGTATGGAGCTTTCCACTCTAATAGCATAAATTCTGAGGAAAATCTATTGAATTTCCTGCACATGACTTCAAGAAACGGGAAAATAGTTATGCCCACAACTTCACCTGAAAAGGTATTCCATCATTAGTGTTAGAGGAGTATCGGAATTTATGTGCAAAAGGAGGGCCTCATTTTCCCCATTCCAATGGAGGTTTTGTCGAGAAAATGGAGAGACCAAGACCAATGTTGGGTACCACCGATATACACCCAAGGGAGGGAACGTGAAGGAGCAAGGGGGATTGTGATTCTAGCCATGGAAAGTTGGACAAGTCTTCCTAGGGTTCATTCTACAACTCTTACTATTGATCACAGCATAACCCAAATGATAGAATCCCCTACTACTTTCTTCCCAGATGGGAATGATGACAACAACACCAATAGTAATGCCAATGATGAGGAGCAAAGAGGGGAAGGAAGAAGGGTGTGAATTTGGATGGAGAGCCTCTTTACACCTGTTCGACATACCCATTTAGGGGTATGATATAGATTCATTGCTACTTAGGGTTTGAGAGCCGTGAGACGAGGGTTTCTCTAATGAGCATTTAGGGAAGCAAGCCCAATGGTTATACCACTTACAAGGATAACAAAGGGCTCTTCAGCCATGATGCAGTTCCCTCTTCCCCATTGCATCTTGTATGGAGTTGAATCTTTTTCATAATTTTCACACTCAAAAATATCTTAGCATTAGATTTTATGGTAAATTTAATAAGAAAAGCACATAATCTTTTATTGGTGGGTGGCAGGAGATAGTTATTAAGAGACCCTAACTCATACGAAAAGTGGGATACACGGGCATCGTCTAAGCAAGAAACAATAGGAGACAATGGGATAGGCTGAGTAAAAATAGAAATAGTCCAACTGAAAATGGAATCAAACTGGCTGAAACCACTAAACTTTTTTGGTGTAGAGGCTGAAAATCATTTTCATGCCAAATTTTTTTAGTTTTTCTATGCTGGGGATTTCTTTGTGATTTTGCAATGGCATTGGAAGATGAGCTAGACATTTCAAAGAAAATATGAAAGGGTTTATTCTCCAGAGGTATTTTCCTTGTATTTTCCAGAGGTATTTTCCTTGCATAGCTGAAGGCATTGGTATTGAGGTTTCCTATGATGTGTTTGGCATTGGTATTGAGGCTTCCTTTCATTTATTGAGAATTTTTGTCTTACCATTCTTTTAATTATTTAATGCCCTAACCTTCCAATTATATTTTCTTCTCATTAGGTATATGGTTGGGTATAAAGGGTGTGCAAGTGTGATGTCTATATGAATTAGAGCACCCAAGGACACACAAAAACATTCACATGTTCAAGATTTGGCTTCATCCTTATCTTTCCTTACCATCCTCATTTCACCTCTCAACTCAATCATAATCATTCAAATCTCATAGTTTTAATCCTTTCAATTCAAAAATAAATTCACCTTGATTGCAGGATTCACAACCAATATTGTTGGAAGCAGTCGTGTCATAATGAATGGTGAAGCCATAATGCAAGGGTGCTATGGAGACATTCTAGTGCATTAAAGTTGTGAGACTTAGTTAAAGTTCATAAATAGCTTACTAGGGTGTAATGGAGACATTCAAATGCATTGAAGTCATGAGCCTTAGTTGAAATTAATAAATAGTTTTCTCCTCCCATGTGTCTTATAAACAAAATTCAGAGGAACACAAGAGCTCAACTAAACTGCGTGAGGTTGAGGAAAGTTCAAGAACGTGTCCGTTCTTATTTTATGTCAAGTAGAACTATTAGATATATCATTATTGTGTCCTCGTGATAAATAAATGACTTGTAGATAGAAAATAGTCTAAGAGGAAGAATGATAAGTATAAAGATGTTAGAATTAGATCCTTATGAGATTTAATACTAGCTATTATCCTTCTCTTAGAAACTCAATTTCTCCATATCCTTAGAGTGTTACAAGTAATATGGCCTAGCACAGATTATTAGCTAGTTAAAAATGATCCACTTTATAATTAATCTTTCCCTCTTACAGGCATGCCCCATTCCCTAGATCCACTAACTACTCCTAAAAGAGGCCTTTTATTTCACTTTTTATTTGCTAAATCACTCCTTAATTGAATATCTACAAACCAAACTTTAAGTACCAAAAGAAACATGCATTACTACTGCAAGCTGTAGGAAATCAAAGAAATCGAGATCAAAGGGTAGGATCTATTCTCTTCGAGTGAGGTGGTGAGGTAGGAATTAATTTCTCTTGTTTATCGCCATCTTACATTTTGCTTTCCTCTCTACTCTTCTTTTGGATCCCCAACAACATAGCACAAAACATGTTGGTTCAAGATATTTCTCACTAAGAACAAGGTTATAATCATATAGTGGACCTTGTAACCACATAGAAAGGCCCTTGTATACCATTGAAACTCCTGAAGTGATCTACAAAGCTTTGAAAATTAATAGGCTAGGATGAAAATATATGAAAAAAGCATAATTACATATTATAGTAAATTATGGGTATTGCTAAATGTTGTTAGTAACTTGAGTGTCCTCTCTAAAAGTGTCATTAAAAAAGGATAACTCCTTTTATTATAGAATAAAATATAGGAAATCATTACACATTAGTAAGATGATAGGCCAGTGGGGTACAACAATTGGTTCAAAGTTGCAAAGTTGCTAATAACATGCAGGATGTCTCAAGGTTATGTTTTGAAGTTGGCTTCCTTGCCTAATTAGGTCTTACTCAATGTCCCTACCATGTTAGGCACCAAAAATATGTTGAGC
>APFE030190863.1:93658-125580 GCA_000404065.3 Pinus taeda
TTAAGGAGAATGGTCAACATGTTCATGAGTAAACTGTACAAGGAGTGAAATATATTATCTCAGATGTGAATATATCCTGATTTCAGTTGGAATTGGTTTAGTTATTAGATGCCAATAAATATCTCTGGGATTTGCCCATTTTTTTCGTAAATGTAATTTCATGTGTGTTTCAAGGAATGAAATATTTAACTCTGAAGAATGGTATCCCATAGGAAGGAAAGTTGGCATAAGTAGTAGCTATTGTGTGTGAATCAAAGTTAGATGCCTTAATGGCATGTAATGCATATATTCTTGTCAATTTAATTGAATTGAAACTCATTAGTAGATAGATTTCCTTTCTCCTCCACCTGCAAGATCAAGAAATATTAAGAAGTTATATGCAAACTCTAAGAGCATAAAGGAGTCCACTTAAGTTTGTTTCTAGCTAAAGTAGCTAGAGAAAATGTGAGTAGCATCCATATACTGAGGGGATTTATACACTAGTTTTATACCCATTAAATAATTAAAAAAATAAGAATCGATTTATACACTAGTTTTTTATATTTTATGTTATCTTTAATACACATTTTAAGATTTTATTGGTAGAGAGGTCACGTTCTCTTTTCACTATTATATAGGTTGTGGTTGCTATCCTTTCACACACTTATCCCTCAGTAATTTTGCACAAATATGTTCCTTTTAAGGATTCTTTTTAAGCTTTTCCTTTTCATGATTCACATATAGCTATTCCTTTTCAAGAGATGATCTTGTATCATATTACCTAGTTAAATTTTAAATGCATGACCTTGTGCCAAAACTACATGCCATCACCAAACCTCACTGTTGCTCCCTCTATGCTCATTCCATCCTAGCTTGTACACAATGATAACTTGTGCTCCTTTTGCTTGTTCTTCTACTCTACACCTTGAATAACTCTTTGTCTTGCACTCTAATGCACTTTGTCTTCCTCTATTGGCTCATCATAGAGTTCTTCTTCAATGAAACATGTCTCATGGAACAAGGTAGCTACATCTCCAACTCAAATACCATTAGCAATATCATAGAGCAACATAGCTTCACATCCAACTTTACTTGGTACTTTTCTCTTCTCCATCACCTTCACACTTGTTTGTGCCTCCTCTACATCTATCTTCAATTCCCCAAGCGACATCACCAAACCTTGATACTGCAAGAAAATCATCATGTCCTCTCCTATTTCCTTTTCTTCTAAGGTTCCAACCTCCAAGGTTGCAGATTTCATCAATGCTACAGTTTTCTTAACTACTTTTGGCTCTACTTTGTGCATTGTCTCCTATGTTACATTGGGTTCAAGGATGAGACTTTTATCTCTTAGTACCTTGGAAAGTGTAGGAACAGGTTCATTATCATACTGCAATAGAAGGAACAAAAAGTATTGCAGGTTTGCATAGAGATTCATGGTTGTCCCACCAAATTCGTACCCAATTATTTTGTAAGAAACATAATGATATGTAGATGAGTACAAAGCAATACAATATACAAGAAGATGAAGCAACACTTTGTAAGCTTGCCACAATGAGGACGCATGCATACATGCACCATAAACGAATAGGAAGGGATAATATTACCCTCAGTAGTTTACATGTTGCTCGCATGCAATTTTCATGTTGCTTGAATGCAGATTGCATGCATTAGATATTTAAATAAAATAGGGAACATGAAGTTGCATGTGTTATCTCCAGTCGTATTAATCACTTTTCTAATTTTTTAGCTTCAATCTAAGTTCAGTTAGGTGCACACAATCTAGTAAATAAGGTGCACACTTGCATGCCTCAAGTCATCTTCACTTGACGCATTGTTGTGCATGTGTCTAGGTTTATTGTACCTACTCTTCTCCTCAATATATAAAGGAAAATGTAAAAGTATAGATTTATTCATTGAGTGTTCAGTTCAACAACTAGCAGTGAGTTTCTTTTCTATAGCAGATATTCATTTTCAGAAGTAATGAAAAGCCATGATAGGTTTTTCCAGTCAGTTTACTATGTTTCCATTATATATTTATGTGTTTATGGATTATAGCAATAATTGCAGATTGCATTTTTTAGTAGATTTAAGATTTTAGTTGTTTAGTTTAATGTAGGAATTATCTTAGAACAAAAATTGATTAGGATTGGATTATTGGTCACCCTATGAACACATTCTAGCACATACTAAGATACCTCGATTCCCATTCATGGTGTTCCCTATTTGATTCAATGAGTTTGTGGGTTCTCTAAGCTATTAATAAGTGGTCGTAATCCTATAATCAAACATGCAACTGGTCAATGAAAACATGTTTTCCTCTAAGCTCTTGGATTACAACGTCACATGTTTTCATGATGGATCCAGATCAATAAACTTACCCAGTTTTTTGACCAGTTGAAATTTCACTTCTCCACATGGCATGAAATGCTTACTTAATGCTTGGCTGGTTGCGGCATAATGGACCTGAAACAATTAGTGCAGCAAGAAATATATTTTTTTTAGAACTAGGGCTCTTATTTATTAAGTAGGCTATTGTTGTAGACATCAAAAATTAAAATTCACTATCAAGCAAACCATTGCTATAGAAACGAAGGTATTTAAATCCTTGAAAGCTGACAAATTTGTGAGCCTTGGAGGTGATACATGAAATTTTGACTGAAATTTTGTATGAGATATATTAAATAGAAACAAGAATATTTGTTATACATTTGACACAAAAACACTCTTGGTGTCTGAGTTTTGTGATGTGTGAGTTCCTTCAATAAATATAAATAGTTTAAAGTTACTGTTAAATATAATAACCAAACTAGACAAATAGGCCATTAGAAAGTAGAAAATTGGAAAATTGGGTATTTATTAATATCAATCATACCTTCATTGGCAACAATTCTGTTTAATTTTGAAAAAGCAATACTCTTGGTTTCCAATTTATGTGATATGTGATTTCTTTTAATAGAAATAAATAGTGTGAAGTTAATATTAATTATAATACACCAAACCAGACAAATAGGATATTAGAAAGTAAAAAAAATGGAAAAATGGGTATTTATAAACATCAATCACACCTTCATGCACAACTACTCTGTTTAATCCTTTCCTCTGTGAATCAATCTTTTCCCCTAAAATATCGAACACATTTTTTTTTTTAATGGTATTTCTAGTAGTCTCATATACTATGTGGTTAATGTCCGACCTTCCAATATCATATGTTGGGCAAGAACATATACCCTAAGTTGGAGGAAATTCCTGCTTATATTCGACCTTCAGTGTTTTGGACGTAGTAAAATCAGTGTCACTTATGATCCTATTGCTTCCATACTGTGAAGGAGGAGAGTAAGCTCTGGATCTCTATAGTGTATTTATCAAACCATTAACACAATTAGTGAATGAGCAATAATTCAAGAAATACCAACTTCTGCCAAAGTTTTGAAATACTTGTCACGACATTTCTATTTCTACCCTATATTTCTACATCAAAATTCTTATTCCGCTCATGAAACTTTCCAAGCATTCTAGATATGATTTTTCTTGCAATGTCTTTATTATTATTCTCAACTTCTCCCAACCTTTCAAACATGCTTTTCTTACAATGTATGTATTGTCATACACTTCTCCTAGTCTTTCAACTATGCCTTTTTTTGCAGTGTCTATATTATTCTAGTCTACTTCTCCCAACCTTTGAAATACGCTTTTTCTTGCACTATGTGTAATATTTTCCTCATCTTCTCCCAACCTTTCAGAAACTCATTTTCTTGCAACTTATGTATTATTGTCCTCAAGTTTTTCATCAATGTTGTTAGGACTTTATTGAATTAGTTTTTCTGAGCCAGCCAAAGATCCTCCTGTTACAAGAAAAAAACTTTGAATTAGTAGTAAACAAACCTAGTCATATAAAAATATTTTTATTTACGAAGATTCATCACTATTTTACTATAAAAACTTCTAAACTTATAAATAATTTTCTTTACAATATCATAACCCAATATAATGACTTCTAAAAACAAATTCCCATTATGATAAGCTTTAATATTAATTTTTTTTACACATTCCCAATAATCATGTATTATGTGAGGTCGTAATCATGCCAAGGCCTTAGAGAACCAAGAGCTTTCCACTAGTGGAAACATGTTTTCATTTGGATCTAGCACATGCAAAAATGGTAATTTTAGTGGCGTCCATCGTAGAAGCCTTCTTTTCAAGGGCATTCATCCCTTGTCCATCATGTAGAAGGGGTGCACGTAGATTACACCATTGCCGCCTAAACAAGTGCTGCAATGTTTAGGCTTCCCAGCTGGACTAAGTATTAAGTGAGAAGGGTTTTTCCGAGACAATGGTCTTTCTGTGACCAACTATGGATATCCTTACATCTCACTCTATTCGTTTTTCTCATTATGTGTACCAAGAAAATTGTGTCTCTATCATAATTTTGGTGAATCTACTGAAGGATTTTGCCACAAGATTCAATTATTTTCGTTGTTAGTTTCAGTATGCATTATAAGGATGGTTCATCATATTGGGGATAACGGTGATGGTTTTGTTTAATAAAATTTTCAATAATAATAACTCACTATTTCAATTTTTGTTGTGGAAATATGGTTTTCAGGGTTGTGGAATGAGTTTTAAGCCATTCTGTAAGTAACAGTAAGTAGCATGTAGGTGCTTTTTCAATAAGATATATGAATATCAAGATATAAGTGGTTGGTCATTAAATATATTTAAATTTAGTTAAAGGAATAGACTAAACTCTACTATTAGTCATATATTAGTTTGTATTATTATAGATACTAGTGTATATAGTATGGAAATATGATAAAGAAAATTGTACATTAAAATAAAATAAAGAATGTATTTATATATATAGGTTTTTGAGAAATATTATAGAGATATGTAAAATATATAACAATATATAATAGTTTATGGAATTATGTTTGGTCATGTATTTTATGTTTTAAGAAAATTTCTGTAATTTTATTAGATGATGTGGTAAGTGTTGCTCAAAGGCTAATTGGTATATCCATTTAGCTTGAGTTGGAAATAAGGCCTTACTACCAACGCAAGAACTGATAGCACATTTGTTTCAAAAAATTACTGTAAACATTAAGAAGTCTATATTAATTAAAAGGTAGTAAAAAACATAAGATGGTATTTGAAGAATGAGAGACAAAATCATGTGAATTTAGTAGCTTGTAAAGTTTGAATTCGTCTACATTCACTACATCATGTGAATTTAGTAGGTTGTAAAATTTTGAATTGGTGTACATTCACTACATGCATTTTAATCACATAACAGCCACAATGATATTACATGCATAAAATTTTAAACCAACATATTTTAGAAAAATTTATGGTTTTACGCGTTGTCATATATTTCAACATTTATTTATGTAATGATCCCAACTAACATCCACAAAATTTTCTTCGCATATTTCTATTACGTTATTCTATACAAAATGGCAAAACATGTATTTATGTTGCTTTTTGTATTTGGAGTATTTATGATGTCGATTTATTTAGAAGTTGGATTTATTTTTAGAAATAAGTCTAAACCGATACTTCAAAAGTTTGTTTGTCACCAGTTAGAGGCTTGTTGGAGCACTCTGATAAGCTTGCCTCAAAGTGTTTGACAAATCTTCAATGCTCACTCAACACATTGGTAGAGTTTTGTTCAAGGTTTTGAACGTAGATATCAAATTTTTTCATATCTAATTCCTACAGAAGCACTAAACACAACATTGAAAGAACAAAAAAATAAAATTACAAACAATAAAGTGATCAAAGAGAAAAAAAATACACTAAAAAACTACATATTCATAGATTCACTCCCTAGGTTTATTCATTGGTCATGTTCTCTTGGAAAAGAAGTAATACTCAAGTGAAAAGTTACAGTCTTATTGTTTAAAAAACATGATGCATTTAGGGAAATAGCACATCGTCATTTGAATATTCAGATGAATGGGCAACAAGACCTACTCTAGGTATAAATGAATACTTCAGTGAAATGATATATTACAGTTGTGAAATGTGCCAAAATAGGAAACTAAAGAAGCGAAGGCTCGTTTGTATCCATAGATTGGACCATGGATTTTATATAGAAGAGGTACATTATAAATAAAAAAATGTCATTCTTATAATAAATTAATATGCACATTATTTAATACATTATTATTGATCATTTCATTTGATTTTTAATTTGTGAAAATCCTCTTTTGGTTCCCAATATTCCTGAAGAACCAATGGATGATATTGATAATAGTGACTCTCAAAATGAAGGCCAAGACACATTTATGGATGAATCCACTTCGCAAATAAATGAGGCTGGTGTTAATGAAATTCTCAAAGACTTGTACACATCTTTTGAAGAAGTTGTTGATTCACCCTTAGCTTAGTTGGCTAGGGCACCTCTTTATGCAAATGTTGAATCTTCCATATTGGCAACACTTATGTTGTTGTTGAATTTGAAGCTTACACATGAATTAAAAAACACATGCTTTACTGATATTAAGGTTGGATTGATATTATATAAATTAATTCTCTAGATGTCTTAATGTTTGTTAATATTGTGTATACTTATAAAAATCATTTGTTTCTCTATGTAGACTTTTGGCAAACAAAATACTTCCGAAGGACAATAAAAAGCCTCATTCTCATAGGGAAGTATCTTCAATAATGAAATATATTGGAATGGAGTACGAGACATATGATGCATGTCCAAATGACCATATAGTGTACTATGGAGATAATGGAAATTTAGAATAATTCCCAATGTGTCACACAAATAGGTATCGTCAAGATCAAGTATCCAAGAAGGTTCCTTATAAAGTACTACGACACAGTCCACTAAAGCCAAGGTTTTAGAGAATATTCAAATGCAAGGAGTTTGCAAAATATATGGATTATAATGCATAACGGAGGAGCCAAGATGGTGTCATGTGTATGTATGTGGATAGTAAATAGTGGAAAGAGAATGAGGTAAAATGGTTGCATTTAAGAAATGAGCCAAGGAATGCAAGAATTTCTCTAGTAATGGATGGCATCAATCCTTTTGGAGATCTTAGAACAACATATTCTGTTTGGCCATTGTTAATTATAAACAACAATCTTCCCCCCTTGGATGGCAATGAAAAAGGAACATGTAATGCTAACTCTGATCATACTAGGGACTAGAACATATGAATGCAATGCTCTCTTGAAGATTATATAAAAATATTTCAATTCAGTTAATCCTAATAAAGAACTCTTTATTTACTTAGGGAAATATCAGGGAAAGGATATGGATGTATACATGGAGCCCCTCATTGATGAGCTACATGAATTATGGGATGGTGTAAATGTGTTTGATGTATCAAGACCTATCAATGATAGTAACTTCCTATTTCATGTGATTCTTATCTGGACAAGTCATGATGCCCTGGGGCTCTCTATTTGTTGTGGTAATATAATATAAATTACATTTATAATTATTGTGTTCATTTTATCATTTAATAAATATGGTTTCCAATCTTATTTTAGGACTACAAACAAAGGGGAAACATGTATTTCCATCATCTGGGCCAAAATTGTTGCATAGGCAGTCAAGGGATCTCAATAAAACTGTCTATGTTGAGCATCGACAATTTTTACCACAAAATCATAGCTATGGAAACGGAGTGGAAATGAGGAAGCCAATATAGATGAACCCTACTAGGTGGAAAGTGATGTATGACAAAAAATAAGGGACAAGTTTTCTCCTAGGAATGAAAACACTCTCTATTTTCTACAAATTAGAATATTATGAGAGCTTGCCAATAGCCCACCTATTTGATACTATGAACATCGAGAAAAATGTGGCATGGTGCTTGTGGAAAAATCTAAATGGAAATAAAATTGAAGCACAAATAAAGTTAAGAAAGGACCTTTGATTTGTCAATATCATGCCAAATATGTGGTTGCACGAAGATAAATTATATGTTCATGCTCCATGGACATTTACATCAAATGAGAAAGAAAACATCATTTCTACTATGAAAATCATAAGATTTCCTTCTGGCATTGGTGCGATATTAAAAAACTTATTCACAAGAGATGGATTAGATTTCTCAAGCCTAAAAACACATGATTGGCATAATTGGATAAAGGCAACGTTGTCACATGTTATAATTGTTGGAAACTTAATTAGAAAATTGTATATCCTAGTGATAATATCAGTTCATGCATATTTGAACATGGTTATTTGTTAATAGCCATGCTATTCTCGTGATAAAATCAGTTGATGCATATTTGAACATGGTTATTTGCTAATGGTCATGCAACATGTGTTGCCTACGACAATACCAAGTACTTTTGACCACAATGTCACTTTGACTATTTACAAATTATGTTAATTTCTCAGGTAGTTTTCAATCCATCATGCATACTCTTCCATTACTCTTATCATTTGAAGTGCATCATTGGTTATGCCTTTAGATGAGTTTCTAATTTTAGTTTACAGGAAGTAAGAAGCCTGTATTGTAATACATACTAATACTTGTAGGTGGGTCTCATCTAAAGAGATACATTAGGATGACATTAAGTATTGGAAGAGGAATGTTTCACTTTTGGTGTGTGATATTTAAATGTGCTTCTCTCCAAGCTTCTTTAATTCTGAGGAGGACTACCTTGTACACCTAGTAGACGAGATTGAACAGTGTGGTCATATTCAAATTTGAACAATGTGGCTCGTGGAGAGATATATGAAGGTCTTAAAACAATTTGTGAGGCAAAAGGCTTGACCAAAAGGGTCCATAGTTGAGGGGTACATGGTTTTCTAGGAAATGGCTCATTTGAGTGAGTACTTACCTAAATTTCATCTTGAAGCTCCACAATTACATAATTATAACCAATATCAATTATTTGGACGAGAAAAAATAGAGGGTCAAGGGGCTTAAAATAGGATAAAAGGTATAAAAAAATGTTAGGAGTTATTTTTATCTTAAGTTTTATATTACATGGCTTTAAATAATTATTAATTCATCGAACAAATACATTTTTCATTGTAGATACTATGTAGTGGAAGACATTACATTTGTATGTTGCACACAATTCTGACTTTATGTTGGAAGCGATGGAGAAGTATGCTAAAAAGAAGAATTAGAAGATGAAAATGCATGGGCCAACATATATAATAGACATGGTGGAAACACTACTTGAGGATTACCTACAAGCCATAAAATAAAGTGAACATGGAGATTCTCGTGGAATTGGCCGAAGACCAATATTGAACACGAAGCAACAAAAGCTAATGTTAGAGTAACACAACAACAATTGAATTTCATTAAAGGATATAGAAATAGGGAGGTGATATATATTAATACATTGCATATATTTAATAAATGTTTTCTTAGATTTCATATCCTTGAATCTAATTAGTTGATAGTTATATGAATTTAGGTAAGATATTACAAAGGAATGTGGAACTTTGGTCATCATTTTCGCATCAGAAAAGTTGATGAAAAGAGAAAAACTTATGATTGTCGAATTTGAACATCATTTGATGTGGAATGTCGTTCACATGCAAATGATAGACAACCAAGAACAAGCATGCTTTACTACTATGGAGTGTTTGAGGGCATTATAGAGCTTGATTTTATGCTTCTTAGGAAAGTTGTTTTTTGTGTTGAATGGTACAAGATTATTGAAGTGGGAGAAGAAAAATTATCTTGCTCCATAATAATGGATTCCATATGATCAATACATCTAGGTTTGAAGCCACTTCTGAACCTTATGTGTTTCCAAGCCAATGTGACCAAAATTTTCTCATTCCAAATTTAGAACAACCTGATTTGTAATTTGTGATTGATTATGATCCAAGAGGATGAAGAGTAACATTTGTTCAAGATGTAGAGGACCATGGTTTAGTTGAAGATGTAGAAGTTCCACCTAAAGACATAGATGATCAAGATGTAGATGATGGAGAATTTATTGTCAATGATGCATAGGACAAAGACAAAGACCAGGACGAGTTTACTGAAGCTTCTAAAGGACATGAGCAACCACATGGGCATCAAATCCACGAAGATGATGAATTCATTGATTTTAATTTACTTGTAGTTGAAGGCAATGAAGGCTATGAAAATGATGGTATTAATTTATTTATGGATTTAGGGTCTATTAACAATGGGGTATATATGCTATCAGATGACGAGATTTCATGCAAGGATGATATTTTTTATCACTATGTTTACTTTAAGATATTTTTAAGGATTCACTACAATATACTTTTTCTTTACAAGTTAAGAATTTGGTTTTAATTGTAATGAACATTAAGTAATTTGAATTTTTAATGTTTTACTTGTGATGATGACTGTTACACAGTAATTTGTCACTGTCTCCCTATCAGTCTTCATACTATGTCATGGGGACCAAATTAATCATGCTCATGCTCTCTAATGTGGCCAAATGACCCACTTTGCCAAAGTTTCCTCTATCATCACGACTGTTGTAAAAATAAATGCGTTGATGAGCGCTCCAAAACAGACTCAATGCGCTGCCAGCGCGGAAGCACACGACTTTCCTGCGCTGGTTGAATTTCATGTGACAGCGCAATGTTCCTTATATCTGATTGCGCTGATATGACTTTCCTTGTTATTCAGCAGTGATGACAGCGCTCCAGTTCAGTTATGTACCCACGATGATCCAGTTTGGGCGAGTTTGTTCTAACAACCGGCCTTCAAAATGACTCTAGACCTGGTTCTTAGCCTTGTAAATGTCGCCCTCCTTTCTCTGGCATGTCTGTTTTGTCATTTGAGCCACCTTCCTTGGAGATAAGCTAATCCTCACGCCATTCATGGAGACTCCTTCTCCTATTTAAGCCTCCACCATTGCCATGAGCTGCTAGTTTGGAATTGATTGCGTTTAGAGCATTGCTGATAGTGTGTGAGCTTGATAGGCAACTGGTGTGATAAGTGTGGGATTGCTATAGTGCTTAAGGAAGGTTGTGAAGTGTTTCCATCTTGTGTAAACTTGTTTGAGAGAGAGATTTGTCTTGGGATATCTACCTTCAAGGGTGAATGCTTGGGGGACTTGCTGGTTGGACCCAACCAAAGGAGGATTTGACGTCAGAACTTGGTTGTATTCTCTTTTGTTTTATCAATAATAATAGACGACTATCATTATGGTTCCACTCATGTGTCTTTACTAAGATGTTTGAGTGGTATCTTTTCTGACCGGTACATAGTTGCATTTCCCGGATTTTATGCTTGAATTTGTCTTGTCCTTTGTTTGTACAGGTGTCTATTCACGGAGATCGTGAGGATTGCGACCAGCTAAAGCGAAAGAACGAAAGTGACAACCTTTCTATGAATATAAGCATTGGATTCGAGGTAGGCTCTCATCTTGGCCTTTATTTTGCAATTATGAACCTGCGTGGTAGCGTTGTTTGATTGTTGCTAGACCTCAGATAGGCTAGTGGGATCGCCTTTGTCCGCAGAGGGGATTTACCTACACAACAATTTTGTGACTCTGCCGGGGAGTTTTACCTTGTTTTTTGATTTGTGAGCTTTAGACGGAGCCTGAAGCATGGCCAGTTAGCCTTCGAAACGCTATTGATCTGCATTAGTGAAGTAGATCAAAGCCATTTCAGTCAATCTCTGGTTTTGTTTACAAACTGAACAGCTTCGAGCTAGCTTTTGTCCTTTTCTTGTTCATTTTGTCCTTGAGTTGGATTTTTGCTCTCTTTTCGAAGTTTGGGGATTAATTCTCTGCTTTTTGGGTTTCCTGGTTCGGTCTGGGAAGTGCCTTGATTGTTTAAGAGTGATTGCCTTGGTTTGGGAGTTTTTGGCTTCATTGTGGTCATTTTTTGGCTTCATCGCGGTTTATTATAAAACAGTCACACTGCCATCGCATAGCCCTTTCTGTGATTTCCTGATCATCGCGTTAATACACAAAACAATAGCGACGGTTCTGAAAATCGAACCATCGTGGTTAAGTCGTGTGCTTCCGCACTGACATCACATTGTTGCTACGCGTAGTTTCTTATCAGCGCACTGTTATTATGTTCCACCTGTGCTGATTCCTGTAGAATTGAATTTCTTCAATTCTACCTCCTGAGCCTTTTGGTCTTGCTATCCCCTGCCTTTTCAACTTAGTTTATGACTTGATTTTCGTTGTCTGAAGATTGAAGCACTTTCTTGCGAGTCTTGTTGGAGCGAATCTTGCTTTTTGCTTTGTGACCTAGTTTTATTGTTCCAAGTTTGTTGGATCAGCTTTGCTTGGTTACTCATTTGCAAAGGTTCGTTTACGGCTTGCTATTGGTTTGAATTAGCCTTCCTCTTTGTTTGATTTTGCTTGATTGTTTAAGTGATTGTTGTTGAACCAATGTTGACAATGTTTCGATTTCTTTTCACTACTCGGGCACGGCTCACAGTTGTTTGGGGTCAACCGGATTTTTCCACATTTGTCTGTTATTATTTCTCAAAGAACTCTTTAGTGCATTTTGCCATTATTGAAAAAGAAAATCTCTTTTGCTTTGCGATAGTTAATGAAAGTTAGGACTTTTCATTTTGATTAGTGGATTAGTAATCTTAAAGAAAAGTTTAGTGATTTCCATTAGCTACATTAGGGAAATTCTTTGATGCTTGTGATCGTTTCGTTTGTATGAAAGCTCTCTAAACCCTTTTGTGATTATCATTCATCGAATGGAATGACATGTTTTGGCATATAGAGTGCATTTAGGGATTTTGAGAAATTACATACAGTAGGACCTGAAAACCGAAACTTAACTCAAGATCAACTGTAAAATAAATCGAATGAACTTAAAAATGCATTGGAACATAATGCTCACATTCTAGAGGTCTAGGCTAGAGACGTGCTCCGGCGTCGTTAAACCTAGTCACTTTTGTTCTCACATTAAGGTTGGGTGATTCCTCCTTGTGTGATTCAACTGTGGTCTAGTACGGACTTGTGCTCCCATGTACTGTCGCGTATATATGGGGAGACTCCACTAGGTTATCATCTTTGATCCATAGGAAGCCGTGTCTGCCACCTTACAGCCTGTAACGCACCGAACACAGCATTCAGGAAGATTGATTGCCGTACGGAAAGTCCTTGGCTTTCATATGATCGCTAAGGTGTATATGCAGTTTTACGGATTGTCTGGTAAACCCCTTGCCTAGTTTCTCCAGAGCAGTCACTTTTTGATCCTTTTTGGACACCTTAAAAGAAAAGGCTCTATTGAGCACTTGTCACTTCAGGCTCGCTAAATATTCGAAGGCGACTAGAGTCATCTTTTGTCCTTTTCTCGACTCTTAAAACATGAAAAGGTCAAGTTGTGTCCTAATGTCTTAAAATTTATTCGACCACGATTACATTTACCTTGTTAGATCTTGTTTGCATTAGTTTTGAGTAGGGTCTTTTATCGTTAGTTTGTCTAGAGTTTTTTTTTTATTCGATCATCCTGGTGGATCCATCGATCCCATCTCCCATCCCGAGTGACCAAGGGTCTCCTTCTTCTGCTGCTCCTGATACACCGGTTTGTGGAGACACTTTTCCTGTTATTCCAAGTGTCCAACCATTGAACTCTCGTGCTCCAGAAGACGAGCTTTATGAGTTGTTTTGGAACCCTGTTTGGGAGCCTTCTGAAGAGGATTTTCCCTCTACTCCTGTTGGTGTTTCCATCCCCGATGGCTTCTTCCGACATGGAAGACACATCTCCTGTATCGAGTGGAACACTCGTTATGTCGAGTATTGAGACTCCAATCCCGGCCACATCCCCGGTTATCTCTACACCCTACACTGTTACATATCTCGGTATCATAGTGCCGGCATGCTATAGATCTCTAAGGGATGCTATGGGCTCTGTGATTTCCTCTTCTATGTGGGATAATAACATTTTTCCCACTACAGGACCTTTTGTTTCCCAGGTTCACCATACTGCTGTCACATCTATTCCAACCAATCCAACCGTTTGTGTCGCATCATTGACTCCAGTTGCTAGTGCCATTACGGCATCTTCCGTCATAAATACTGTTACCGGCCCATCCCGAGGCCCGGTACGTAGTGGTCAATCGACGCATGCTACTATATTTGTCCATCCTGCAAGCGGTGCCCCGCCTTCTTCTGATCCCATTTCAGCAGGGGGGCATATTCTCAGTACTTTCATGTTGTCCAAAATCTAGTCGGGCAGGGCCCTTATTATGATCCTATCAATTATTATTTTTATACCTCCTTGCCAACTGAACCCGCTATTGAGGGTATAGTTCCGTTGAATGTGGCTTGGGGTACCACCGGTTATGGTGGCGGCCAATTTCGTCCATGTCAAGGGTAGCCATCTCAGGGACCATCATACCAAGGTCAGCCATCCTACACGCAACCTAATTATGGGCAGTAGTATTATGGCCAGACCTATCCAGGGAAACCTGGAGGCCCTCAAGGACAAACCTATCAGGGACAACCTTCAGCCTATGTTGGTTCCTCTTATACATATCTTGGGCAACCCTCTGGAAACCCGGGGCGACCTTACACACAACAAGGACAACCCGGAAACCACCAAGGCTACCCTTCTGGGCAAGGGGGCCAGCCTTACGCACCGCAAGGCTAGCCCACTGCTCAGCCTAATCAGCCATCTGGTATACAAGGACAACCTTCGATTGTGCAAGGACAACCAAATGGCTTGCAAGCTCAACCTTCTGGGCAAGTAGGTCTGTCTCAGATCCAACCAGGACAACTTTCCTGCTAGATGGCCCAACCTCAGTCTTCGCAAGGATATCTTTCTAGGCCAGCTCAACCGGGCATGCAGATGGTTCCTGCTTCTCAAGCTCAACCCGGTTACCAGCCCCAGAATCAAACTGGCCTCTAGCCACAAGGTGGGTATCAATCCCAACCTTCTTATCAAATGCAGCGTACTTCCCAGGCTCAATATGGAGCCCAACAACTGTATGGATACCAGCAACCCCAGGGGAAAAATAAATTTTCCCCATATCAAAATTACCAACAACCGCAGGTCACCCCTTGTCAAAATTACCAGCAACCCAATGTTGCTCCTGCAGGACAATATGGTAACAAATGGGGCGTTGGGGGGCAGGACCAATATCAACCATCCGGTTATGGATATAACCCTTATGGACAAAGTTCCTATGGACAGGGCCCTTTTGGACCTGGTCCATCCGGACAAGGTCAGTGGGGGCAACCAGCAACTGGATGGAACTCTGGCCCTACCTCATATCCGCAGATGTCCTTCAACCTGCAGCTACCATTTCTAGCGACATTGGAACTGCCCGATGTGTCGAAATTAACAAATGTTCCTATTTTGCATAATCCACAATGGCCACCAGTTCCAACTAAGATACCCGACGACTGTCCCAAATTCGACGGCAAAGCTGGAGAGGATCCTCAAGCCCATGTAATGACTTATCACCTATGGTGTTCGTATAATTCATGGCTTGATGATTCGATTCAACTTCGTTGTTCCAAAGGACTCTCACCGGTTCCACTGCTAAATGGTACATTGAATTGACCCGTGCGTCTTTTCAAGATTTTAATTCATTGGCTATGGCATCCTCACTCATTTTCAGTTACCCATTCGGTATGAGACAGGAACCCATCTCCTTACATCTCTCAAGTAGGATATGGCTTCACACATCTCTGATCATATACATGAATGGAGAAGGCGTCGCTGGTTGATCAAGTTTTGGATTCCTGATCAACTCCTCACCGATTGGTTCACGACTTCCTTTGTCCCTAAGATTGCACGGGACATTGCTATGGGAGCCTGCGTGACTGAAGAGCAAGAGATTACGCGTGCTCAGTACCTTGACTTAGTTTACTCTCAGTCAGGTACTTTGTATGAGTATTTTCCTGATGCCCTGAGACCCGATACATCCAAGGCTCCACTGAAGCCATCTGTTGATGGAGTTATTGGCTCTGTGAATCCGTCGTCCAAACAATCATCCTCGAACGCTGGGAAGCAAAAGTCAGATGCTACTAATGAAAAAAATTCTCAGGGTGGTTCAAATTTTGGGAGTACTTCCGAGGTTAACGTCGTCCAGTCTACCACGGCGAGTAAAGCCTCGAAAGGAAAGAGAAAGGGGAAAGCAAAGAATAAGTCTGAACAACCTAAACATGATTCCTCCAAACCTCCATCCGAGGAAGGAGCTAAGTGCAAACCCAAATATCCTTGTCTCATCTGTGAGGAGGATGACCATACTAAAGACTGCCCAGGGCGGTCCGAAGTTAGTCGTTTGTTGAAACGCGCTCCTGAGATTCCTGCGGTTCTTAAAGAACCTTTCCCCTCTCAATAGACTCAAATGGTGGCTGATCCATCTTCTTCTCCCTTTGGTTCCCAAGTCTTCATGGCTGGATCCATTCCCGTTCATGTAACAACTCGAACAAAGGAGTATCCGTCGTCCGCCGGGAAGGAGCCCGAGGTTCCCTCAAGCGCTCCTTCATCCATCTCTGGTCCACTCCATATCGAGAGACCAAGTATTGAGACGACCATCCGACCCCCTCCCAAAGGAGTACTCAGGAGATCATGTTACAACCCAAATGCTCGTGCTGCTCAGCACTATAGCATAGTTGAGGACTTAGCGCATGCTCCGTTAGCTATGTCTGCCTTAGAAGTTCTCTAGAGCTACCCCCTTCAGAGGAAGTCCCTGCTATCGGCCATCGGTGGCATCGACCCGGAAGATTCGGATATGATTACCTTTGATCTCGAGAGCCATGTCCCAAGGCTGCCTCATCAGATCGCTTTTCTTATACAAGTCATCATCAATTCAAAAACGATCCATCGTACAGTTATTGATGAAGGTGCATCAACTTGCATCATGTCTATTGCTTGTTGGAAAGCAATCGGGTTTGCAACTTTGAGCCAGTCTCCTACGACATTGGAAGCTTTCGATGGTAGAGAATCTAGCCCCTATGGTATTCTTCAACGATTGCCAATTACTTTAGAAGGAAAAACCGTTGAAGTAGAAGTTGAGGTCCTTGACGCAAATCTCACTTACAACCTCCTTGTGGGCCGGAGTTGGACGTATGCCATGCGTGTCGTGGCTTCATCCCTCTTCCGTGTCATTCGTTTCCCTCAACAAGGGAAAATTGTCACGGTGGACCAGCTCTCTTTCTCCACTTCTTCTTCTGAAGGAAATGTGCCTTTCGTAGAGCATACCTCCACCCCGTTCGAGAGTGTGGGAGCAAGGCTCTTCAAAGGTCCTGCCCTTATGGGTGTCTTTTCACTCCCACCTCCGAACCTTGCTTCACTCGGTTTGGCTTCTACTCGTTATGGTCCCTCATTGCACACTGTTGCGGCCCTCGGTCCCCCTGCAAAAGGGGGCATTGATCCTCTAGCTTGTAAACCTGGCTCAGCCGGGGGGCATGGGCAGATCATCGGTGTCGTTGATCATTTTATACAACAGGCTGAGATGACGCCTACATTATCTAGGACGGTTATGCAACAGCGCGATAAGGCAAGTCCCGAAATGGGCTTGACTTGAACCAATTATCATGCGTGCACTTTTCTTTTTGTACATACGTATGCTTTCAATAGTGTGTTGTGTGTGCGTGTTTGTTTAGTTTTTATTTTGGTATGTCGGCATGATTTCCGCTTATTGTGTCTTTTTCTTCTTGAACAGATGTCTGGATCGCCTTACGTTGGTTTCGCTGATGGTGCTTCCCATAGTCATCTACGGCATGGGCGATCTAGGATCCTCATGGTGAGTGAGTAGATATTCAAGGGGTTTGTCTGGGTTGTATGACGAACAATGTTGCTGAATATAGTGCTGTGATTGAATTATTAGCTGAGGCGATTAACCTCGGCATTCACACATTGGTTGTAAACTTGTATTCTCAACTTGTAGTCCACCAACTCAACGGACGTTATTCCGTCAGAGATCATCGAATCTTAAGGTTCTATTTACGTGTTAAGTTATTAGAAAGGGATTCTGATTTCATTACTTATCAACATATTCCAAGACGACTTAATACGTTAACTGATGCATTTGCTAATTATGTATTTGATAGGCATTTGCATAATATGTGAATCAACATAATACAAGAAGCATAAAATACAATAGACCATAAAAACATGTATATATATATATATATATATATATATATATATATATATATATATATATATATATATTATAATTATATATATATATATATATATCATGTGGCGCACCAAGGTGCTCAAAAATAAGTGCACATGTCTAGATAGGGCCTGTGTTCTCTGTAAATCTGAGACACATGTCTCTCAAAAATCACCAGTAGGAAATAAAGACCTAGATATCTACTGTGGTGGGTTGTGCTCCCTATAAGTCACAGCCGCTCGTGCCACCCACCTCAAAAGGCGGTGCATCCTAGGTTCTACCCCACTGTATGGATCTAAGATGCTATGGGGACCTCCTCTATCCCCTGGTAATCTGGAATCCCTATCAGCAAGCCCTTGAGGTTCCGCATCACAGTCTACATCGTATCATCTCCCAGAGGAGCCACGGCTAGAGCTCTAATGCTCTGTGCATCCCTCTGCACCTCTAGGGCCAAGCCAAGGGGTCTCGTCGGTCTCACATCTGCATACCATAACGTTTGTCATTAGGACATGTACATGAAAAAATCAAAAACATCATAAAAATCAAAAATCAAAAAGTGAGATCAAGTGTCTTACCACCGTCATCCCACTGCTCTCCAGCAGGCAGCGGCATGTCTGGATCTCCATGGAAGTCTATGCCGGCATATGGATAGTCCTCCATAAAAATAGTCTGCCTCTCCAACCACTCTCAGAAATGTACTCCCCATGCCATTGGTCAACCGCCACCTCCTCGTGGCATGACTTGGCCCCATCACGTGGCCCTCGTCTCTCGAGGGCCCCTAGGAGGGTCCAAGACCATATCCTGTAGCTGCAATGCTGGTACCCACTCCAGCATGAGCGGAAGTAAGATCGATCCGTAACCAAACTGCTTCAACTCACCTCGACGACAGTTGGTCAGTTATCTCTTCATACTGGTTGTTACTATTGCTGCCTAGTTGAATATGGTAGGGTTCAAGCATTCAAGAGCCAATCGGAGATGGGCCTTTGAGGCCTTGTGATTGGCCAAGGAGCCCGCTGCCCGAGTCACCATGAAGTGTATAGTCCGAAGGACGATGTCCTGCACTGTAGGAATTGCTACCTTCCCACTCCGTGTCTTGCGTGCCCGTGGGCACACCTGGGCCATCAACATGTCTAGAGTATCACCGCCAAGTCGCTACCCCTCCAGAATAGGCATCTCACCTCGACGTGACAACCCAGTCAAGATATAGATATCAATGTAATCGAACTCGATATCGTGGCCTAGGATCACAAATTTCCCATCAATGGGATTCTAGGCTCTCATTAAGAACTCAAGAAGGTCAGGTTGTGCTCGTAGGCGCGGAGTTAGGAAGAATTTGAGCAACCCGCACGCCCGCATTGCATTTCGGCATCTAGCATCGGAAAAAGCCGCTATATCCTCGTTATCATGAGCGCGTTCTTGCCAAACAAACGCCATTATACCCTGCATAGTCAAAAAATTTCATTAGGGCCCTGTTCATAAAATTTCATACGTCCATTTCTCAAAAAATTTGCTGCGCGGCATCAGCGCGACTGTTTTTAAAACAGTCACGCTGATAATGGCACCCTGTGATAATTTTTACCAGGTCAGCGCGGAAGCACATCACTCTTCCGCACTGATCTGGGAGTAGTCAGTGGAAATATTTCTTGATCAGCGCGGACCCGATAGGGAAATCCGCGCTGACCGAGAGCGGAATGGGCTTCAAAAAATCCGCCCAAACCACCACTTCCCACCGTTAAAATGTAGTAAAAGGACTTCAAAATGGAGCGTAAGGGAAGATGAACCTACCTGGTATAGACTACAAGACCTTGGATGCACGTATGGGGTAGAATTTGGCTCGTCAACCTCAGAGCTCCAAGTCGCTCTCCAAAACTCCAAATGGTAACAATGGTAAAAAACTTGGTTTACCCTCCTATTTATGGTAATTTTGAAAATTAAATATTAATTTTCATCCATATGGGTTTTTCATGATGGTTTTTACCTTATGCCTAGTTCCAATATAGTTTTACTATGTTTTTATGCATGATTTCGAGCAGGTTTACACGTGCGGTGTTCCTTGTGCAGATTATCATGCTGGTGGAATTACGACGGTTCTATACGCGCTTGGTTCCAAAACGTTGGCTTTAAGCTCTTTTTCGACGTGAAATAAGAAACGATAGCCTAGTCTCCCTCTTGACTCGTCAAAAGAAACGAGAGGCGGTCGCCTTTAAAGCTCTTTTTCTGACCATTTAAACTTTAAAAAGATTGCCAGATTTTTGTCGTTTCGAATTCGTTAATGGTCACAAAGCGACGTGATTTTGATCGCTTTTCTACATTTTCAGGTCAAAGTCACTACTTACGAAACGTACTCCTTGGTCATAATGTCTGGGCGGTTCTTTCAAGCATAGTTTTATACTTTTTCGGGCTCAAGAGACACAACTTTATGAAAAAGGACACCCCTGGAGTTTCCTTTTCGCTTTCTTTTCAAACTCTCTAAATATGAAAATACACCGAGTTTTTCCTTTGTCAGAATCATTAAAACTTAATGACATCAGGTTTCGTCATGATGATGCCTCTCAAGCATATGCTATCCCTGTCAAGCTTGCCATCCAAAAATAACCAGGGTACTCGCCAGAAATGGTGGGGGAATAAAGGAGCCGTAATCATCGTCGTGTCGGCAATATGTCGCTCTTGAACATGGCACGTGTCTGCATTCGTGTTTGGGTGGGGACATTTCATCTTGTTTCACACTTGCCTCCGTGGGTTTGGGTTATCCTGTTTGACTATTCATCTGCTCATCGTTTTGTCACTATGACCCTTGATCATTTGACATCAAATACTGCCAAATCCGTTGTCGTTCCGCCGATATGTTCAAGAGAAGTTGACCTCTGCAGAATACTCAACCTCCCTCTGATATCTCACACAAAACATTTTATCCATCTCTGTCTCATCTCGATGATGTGGGAAATATTATGGCCCACCTTCGATCAAGGTCACTTCCTGTTGACTTCAGCTCATTATCCAGGAAGTTGACCTAGAGACTCCCTTCAGGTGCCTTAGAGCCTGCATGCCTCAATGGGAGGTTCTTCATGTTCAACACAAGGTTTTCATCATTGGCCTCTGATCGAATTATTCTACGGGTGTTCAACACCGGCTCACTGATTCGCACGCTGTGGATTGTACCTATAGTACCTTGAGGACCATTGTCATTATTGGTGGTACCTCTCGCGTCTATTAACAATTTTCATCATTGAATGGTAATCAGACGATGTTCTCACATGTTCAACGTCGACTCCTATATTCGCATGCTTGAACTTGTACTTTGTTCGGGTCGAGTTGGGGCACAAGACCCCGGATTTTGTATATTGAGATTCGGGCTGCATTTTGTGGATTATTATAATCACTACATGACTCATTCATTGGATGGCTGCGACCATGCGTGAGTCCATTCATTGATCCTCATCGGATGGCTGCGTCCATACCTGGGATCTAGATTTTTATGTACTCTGTTATGGATGGCTACGCCCATACCATGTACATCATATATTTGAGCTATCAGTTGTACTACATGCAGGTTCTTCTTGGTGGTGTTCCAGTTCGGCCAGTTCCGTAAAGCATTTCACCCCTCCCACTCTGTCGAGCTTCATGCTTTAGGGGGCATCTGTTAAACACTAATTTGTCACTCTCTCCCTCTCAGTCTTCATACGGTGTCATGGGGACCAAATTAATCATGCTCGTGCTCTCTAATGTGGCCAAATGACCCACTTTTCCAATGTTTCCTTTGTCATCGTGACTGTTGTAAAAATAAACGCACTGATGAGCACTCCAAAACAGACTCAATGCGCTGCCAGCGTGGAAGCACACAAATTTCTCGCGCTGGTCGAATTTCATGTGACAGCGCGTTGTTCCTTATATCTGATCGCGCTGATATGGCTTTCCTTGTTATTCAACAGTGATGACAACGCTCCAGTTCAGTTATGTACCCGCGATGATCCAGTTTGGGCGAGTTTGTTCTAACAACCAGCCTTCAAAATGACTCTAGACCTGGTTCTTAGCCTTGTAAATGTCGCCCTCCTTTCTCTGGCATGTATGTTTCGTCATTTGAGCCACCTTCCTTGGAGATAAGCTCATCCTCACACCATTCATGGAGACTCCTTCTCCTATTTAAGCCTCCACCATTGCCATGAGCTGCTAGTTTGGAATTGATTATGTTTAGAGCATTGCTAATAGTGTGTGAGTTTGATAGGCAGTTGGTGTGATAAGTGTGGGATTGCTATAGTGCTTAAGGAAGGTTGTGAAGTGTTTCCATCTTGTGTAAACTTGTGTGAGAGAGAGAGTTGTCTTGGGATATCTACTTTCAAGGGTGAATGGTTGGGGGACTTGCTGGTTGGACCCAACCAAAGGAGGATTTGACGTCAGAACTTGGTTGTATTCTCTTTTCTTTTATCAATAATAATAGACAACTATCATTATGGTTCCACTCATGTGTCTTTATTATGATGTTTGAGTTGTATCTTTTATGACCGGTACATAGTTGCATTTCTCGGATTTTATGCTTGTATTTGTCTTGTCCTTTGTTTGTGCAGGTGTCTGTTCACGGAGATCGTGAGGATTGCGACCAACTGAAGCGAAAGAATGGAAGCGACAACCATTCTACGAATATAAGTGTTGGATTCGAGGTAGGCTCTCATTTTGGCCTTTATTTTGCAATTAGGAACCTGCGTGTTAGCATTGTTTGATTGTTGCTAGACCTTAGATAGGCTAGTGGGATCGCCTTTGTCCGCAGAGGGGATTTACCTACACAACAATGACATTTTTTTATCACTATGTTTACTTTAATATAGTTGTAAGGATTCACTACAATATAATTTTTCTTTACAAGTTAAGTAATGATTTTTTAATTGTAATGAACTTCAAGTAATTTGAATGTTTAAGATTTTACTTGAAAGACATATATATTTGGTGTTACGATTCTATTTTCTTATTTGTTTTTTTATCAAGGTTTTCTTATTCTTATGTTATTATGGGTTTTTTTGAGAATGTGCCCATGGGTGTTACTGATTCTACTATGGGGGATTCAATCATCTTAACTACTTTTATGGAAATGTTAAAAAATGCACAAGGGCAAGACGTTGCTATGATAATGCATGAGGTAATCTTCAATATTGTCTTTTACAGGTTCATTTATCAGATGTTCCTTATTATATTATGCTAATTTATGTTTTTAGAATGCAGGAAATCTCTGAAGTCGTTCCAAGCCCTATAACACCTTTTAATACATCGAAGGTAATGCCAATGATAAAACTTGGTCAATATTTGTGTGCATTTAATTAACTTATTTCACTATATCTACTTATTAATATTTGTGTTCTTTCTAAGCATGCATTTTTTTGTCATGCAGGATTCATTTTTTCCCCTCAATACACACAATGTTGGCATGAGGAGATCATTAATTCTCCCATATACATCCAATGTTATGAAAAATGTAAGATTCAACAATCTATTTGCATGAGTTTGATTATGTTATTTGTTGAGAAATCTACGACATATATTTAATAAAGATTTTACACAACGATTCCATAATTTATGAGGTTACCAAGAGCTGCATTATCGTATGATGACTTCTACCAGTGTGTAGAATTTTTCTTAAGCTATGAGCTCTTTCTCCAATTTTTATGCTTACCATGACTCTTCCTTCTTAAGATGCATTCAACCATGGAAAATGTCTTTCATATTTTACTTTTTCCTTTCTATTCATCTATATTATGAGTAGTGTCTAAGGGTTTGTATAGTTCCCTTCTTTCGTCATGCCTTTCAATGGATCACCCCATCCATTTTTTACTTCTTGTACCTGCAATACTATTTTAGCAAGTAACCCAAGCAATATATTATTCCAAAAAATGATGTCAAATTACTTTCCTATGGTTTTATGTAATCAAGAGGTCATTTTAGTGTTTCTTAAATTCAAACCTTAGATCATATTCTTTTCCCTTTATGTCATTTTAGAGTTTATCCCATGCCCTAGAAATCAAATCATAGGGAACAAATACATTAAGATTAAGGTTTCTACATACTAGGTTTTCTTAAAATATAAACCCATAAATTCAACCCTACTACATCTTATGATGGACCCTTAAAGAGAATATTATTATACATACCTCATGAACACCTATCTGTAGTTCCTATCATTTTAGTTTCCATGATTCTTTGCAATGCTACTGTACATGTCATTGATCATTTTCCATCTTCATGACCTTATTTTAATGAGTCTTCTGATATATTTTCGTTCTATAACAGGACTTGCTTCTTCACGTGTTCCATCAAGTTATTGTATGGTTGCTTATCGAACATTTTGACTTGGTCCTTGAGGATCATTTGACCCTGTTTGACTAAAACAAAGATCTTTTGTGCAATACGTAACATGCCCAAATGGACCTTTATGACAATGACTCAATGACCAATCCTAAGAGCTCACAATGGGAGCATGATATAGAATACAATTACTTGAGCATGAAACTAATACCTCAATCATAACAAAAATAATCTTATTTTTCCTTTTTTTTACATAAATTACATAAAATTGTGATTACATATGTCATTAGGAAGACCAAACCTAGTTACATATTTCAACATTATTCATGTATTATTCCATCTTATTATTTATATTTGTGCCTTGCAGGATGCTTCTAGGGTGACTCCAACAAGTATAGAATCTATTGGTATAGAGGGTCATGTTATGCCCTCTACACCTAGACTAAAACCCCATAACATGCCCTTTACATCAAATGTGGGTTCAGTCAGAATTCTCCCACGAGGACCAGAACAAGTTTCCTTGAGTCTTATAGACTCACAACCAAGAATGTTAAGGATCTTACTAACTATTCCAGAAAATGTTCAAATCAAACATGAAATAATTGAACAAATTCAGCTATGGGAAATGGCATTGTTGGAGAATGTAGCTCCTACCTCAGATCAATAGGTAAAATTATTTTATTTTTTTATAATTTCATTTGTTACATTTAGGAAAATTATTTTAGAAATGAAAAATAGTTTCATATTTTGGTTGTGTTCTTAACAGTTCCACAATTTCGTTGTAAATCTAGGAAGCAAGTGACAAAGTGCCTAATGTACCTATAATGGCATCCACCTCAACACCCAAGACTACAACAATATCATGAGTGACCATAAGAGAAATCCAAGAATTTACAATATTTCTCACTTCAGAAGGAAATGTCTTGAAGGATGAAATGGGGTTGAAATTTTATCACTTTATTTTTCATCATGCAGAACAATTATTTGGAAATACCATCCAAATAGATTGGAGGAAACAAACCAATGCCAAAAAAGAAGAACTATTTAAAGATGTTGTAATAGCATTTGGTTATCCTGGATTTGATAAGGAACTTATTTTAGAGATTGCAAGTAAATACATTCACTCAAAAAGGTCCAATTTAAGGTCAAAGTTGACAAAAAACTTGATGTATCCACGTCCATTGTGTATCATAGAACAAGTGACGTGGGATGAACTTATGAAATATTCCAAGTTTAAGAGGAAAGTCCGAAAAAATCCAAACTATATGCCATCTACACAAGGAGGAGCTAAGAGATGCCTCCGAGATACAACAAAAGCAACCCAAGCTAGGGTTCCAAAAATTAAATCTCACAAATTAGGCTCTATTGTATATAACAGAATTTGTGGTGGCATGGTAAGTGATATTTCCATCTATTATATTTTCTATTTTAAGAAAAATAGCCATGGTCATGTTGAGTTAATTGTATCTTATTAGTTATTTTACCTTATAAATATGATTATCATTGTTAATGTAGGTTCACCAATTTCAAAAGGAAGCTTTAGAGGAAGACTTAAAATATGCTTTATTACATGGTTCCCAAGGTCTTCGACAACACATGATAGATCGAGGGGAAAAATTAATTAATAGTTATGAGTCTGAGGTTAGTTGTTTATAATATTTTATGAATAATGAAATAATTCAATTGGAGGTATAATGTTATTCTAACAAGTTAAAGTGTGTTGTGTATAGGAATTAGGTGAAACATTTGGGAGTGAGCATGGGGAGGAGATACAAGCACATGATGATTCGTTTTTTGCACATAATCATTCAATTGTCATTCTTGAAACTTGGCAGGAAACCATCGCTGAATTTCAGTGAATGGGAGACATAAATAATGACAAGGGTGTTCAATGTGATGAGCATTCCACGCCCACAATTAATGTAGTTCCTCGCAAAAGGAGGACAAAAAGGATTGATATGTGTTAAATTTTAATAACTTCAATGCTCATTGATTTATATTCTAAGGAGTGCAATAGGTTGTGAGGGTCCAAACATAAACTAATTCTCTGAGCAAGAAAACAAATTTTGAAGATACTTTTTTTTTTTGAGCTTTGTGGAAAAAAGCAAATTTTGAAGGTACTTTGTTTTCCTGCAACAATATTTTTATGTGTCACAAAAAACAATTCCTTGACTCTACATGATGAATTGGATATAATGTGACTTTGGGTTGGCAATAGTTGCCTTCAATGACACTCCTACAACAATCTTTTAGACTATATGACTCTGTACACTTATGATAGTTCATAATTGAAGACTTTTTTGTCGAGAATTATATTTTAGATATTACATGTTTTTAATTTAATGCTTATTGTTGTGTTTGTGTTTCCAAGAAGAAGTCCAACCATCATGTTAAGGAGGGATTCTAATTAAATTCTTATTGTTTCACTTTCCGAGAGATAGCCCAAGTATCATGTTAGGGAGGGAATAATTTTGTTTATTATTTCCTTTTTTTACTGTGTCTACAACCTTCATTCAAATTGCTACTTATTAATGTTATTTTTGGGGTTCACTACTACAGGACAAAAAGCCATAGGCATGCCCTTTTCTCTAAAACCTTTGCATATGTGGCATTCATGGCGTTAATCGGTACACCTCAATGCAATCCTTATATTTTCAAGTAACACACTATTTTTTATTGTTTTTCTTTCTTTGTTGTAGTTGTTTCTTGGTTGTTTTGAGTAGTATTCATTCTCTTACATTCTTTATATATCATTGGCTATAACTTGTATCTCCTTCTCTGGCTAATAGGGTTTTCTCTCGTTGTTTTTTTTTTCATTTCAGAGTTCAATGGATCCACCAATCTCTTGTCCCTTTCGGAAATTTTTGCATTCTTGATATCCTTTGGTTCATATAGATAATGCTATAAGTGTGGGATCCTCTAAGCAATCACCTCATTTTCTAGAGGGTAAAATATGAAGCACTTCAAGTAATTTTGAAGTATTCTCTGTTTTTGTTTAGGCTCTAGTAATTTACAGGATATCCATCTCATAGACAACTATGTACAAACAAGTCCATATATTTCTCTATCCCTTAAAATTCAAATTTGTCAACTTCCATTAGGCTTCAATTAGAACCCAACACCCAATCCTATAATTATGTCACAATTATTATACTAAACTTTTAAAATTAATGTATGACAATAACATTCTAAGTGGTCATGACAATGCATTAATCATCATTCTAGTAACAATTTAACTTTAAAATGATGTCTGTCAACTTTTCTTTTGTCCAAATTTGTGAACACTTAAATTTATATGGTTGGCAGAGGAAGAGATGGGAGGCCTCCAAATGCCGGAGCATAGGAAATTGGAGAAGTGGACATGGTGAACATTTGTGCTGCACATTGGTAAGGAAGAAAGTTATTTATGGTGTATTCTTCCATGTCCAAGTACTCTTGAGCATCATTTAGGTAAGTTGTTTCTCCCACGTTACATTGTGTTGTTCCACATCCGTTACAAAATAAAAATGTTTCAGATTATATTTGCTGCAAGTTATTATTTCTTAAAAACTATATGAGAAGAAACTTTACAACTCATTATCAAAATTTTAGCGGGTTTAAGTAGTTGCAAGGTTTCTACATTGTGGCTTATAGATTTTGTTAACTTAAAAATGTTTGTACACCCACCAATGGTAATCGTTCTGCACACAAGGTTTTATCATTATACATAATGGGAGCATCATTTGCACTAGTTGCCATGTTCAGCGGATTTAATTTTGTTCAGGTCCGTTATGTCTATGGTTACTTTGTTTCTGTGTTTCTTATTTTGTTGCAACATATTCTATCATGTACAATATATTTATTTTTAGGGTAGCAAACAAGACATTTCTTATTAGAAAAAGCATCAAAATCATTTGCATAACAAATCCAAGTGTTAAAAGAGTGTTCTTAAAGAGAAACAAGCCCCAAGGAGGTATTTTATTGTATTTTAATTTTATTTATCTTCTTTTAATTTCAATTTTAGGATCTTCAAAATGATTCCTGCCAAATTTTCTTTTGTCCAAATCTATGAACACTTAAATTTAATTAATGATCATAACATTCTAAGTAGTAATGGAAATGTCTCAATCATCATTCTAGTAAGAATCTAGCTTCAAACTGATGGATGGCAACTTCCCATATCCTTGATTCATTTTATGTACTACATTAGATTATATTTTCCCATCGTACTAGGTTCCCATATTCAAAAAAAATTCCAAAGCACAACTCAGTTTAAAAGATCCATGTTCAAAAGTTATTTTCAAGGAATTCAAGAGCTAGTGTGAAGAATCTATTTTTATTTTATAACAATGGGGATTTGGTTAGCTAGTGAAGTCAATGGAGTGTCAAGCTTCCCACTAGACTCCTATTCTTGGCACATGGCATGAGTTTCAAAGGGATGAGATATGTTGAAAGTCCAAGGCTATGTTGGTAGAATAGATATCCCTCAAACTTGACACCTTGAAAAAATATCTTGCTAATCATGATTTCTCATTCCACATGTGGTGTTCATCAAATTCCATTATTTAAGACTCCATCCGTCTTCGTTTGTTCCAACGTAAACTCACTCAAGTTATAGCGAAGTTGTAATTCGATCAAACCATAGCCACTCATTCCACGTTTTTGTCTCTTGCCACATCCTTTCTGTCATATTCTGAGTTACCTCTCCATTATGATATTACTACCAAAATTTTGACTTATTTTTGTCAAACTTCTTCAACTCGCCTTTTCAACAATGTTTAGGAATGGCATAGAAGGAGGAGAATCTATAGATCTCCTGACATTGAGGACCAAGTATATATGGATTGGTTCCTTACATTTTTGTTGGCTCCCATTGCTACTAATGTCGCATCACATTCCCCTCATTCTAAATAATAGGCACTCCAAATAGCCTTAAAATTTGATCTAATCTATGCCCATTTAGGTTTTGTTTACACTATCATCCCCGATATTCCTCAGCTTACTACTACTAATGCACCAAGGGCATCTCATGCTATGGATGGCATAGTTGGAACCATTTCACACCCTCAACCATATGATCCACCTTAGGGAGGGACCAGTTCCACTTACAATTATCCCTCCTGCAATCCTCCATAAGGCAACCCTTATCCAGGTCCCAATGCACCATATGCATATCCCTTTCTACATCAATAGATCCTAGGGCCAACTATTGCACCAAATTTTTATCCCAATGTTTCCCCATCTCCTTCTTATCCATATGCACTACCTAACTCTCTATGCCTTTTGGCACCAATGTCCTAGCCCCCCATACCTACTCACTGTCTCCAACAAAAACCACCTCCTCCACAAGCCCAAATGTATGCTTAACAGAGTAGACCCAATCGCCCTAACCCCAAGAAAAGGAACAAGGGGCAGGGTAATCAAAACCATCAAGGTGGCCAAGGTCATCCACCAAATGCCCGTGAGGGTCCTCCACCTAATATCGCAACCCAACAATAAGGCAGTCAACCCAAGGAAAATAAGGGTCTTCATACGAATAAAACTTGTGTTTTTTGTGATGTATATGGCCATTCTACCCATGGGTGTCCTCTTTTAGCTCATATTCATCAGGTATGGGAAGCTCAAGTAACTTCTCGAGGATCACAACCCACTACTCCTCCTCTCCCTCCTAGTTCATCTCAATCGTAGTGCTTACCAATCCTTTCCCTTACCAAGGATACAGAGCTACCCAACCTCCACAAAGTCAGGCAGTTGAACCAGGTCCACCATCTGATCACCATGATTATCTTATTTTTCTGATGAATTGTAATGAGTTTAATACAAAGCAAGTCAACCCTCATACTTGATCGCACCAATAAGATAAGACATCCACTAAGTCAGTGACTCAGTCCCAACCCAAAGTTTCCATAGAGCCTCTATCGTCACCCAAAAATACCTTGCATATCCCTCAAATGAAGTTTGAGCTTATCCCCAACATCCCCAAAGGTATGTTACATCGAAATGTTTCTTCTACGAAAGTCGCCCATATATATAACATAGTAGATGTCTTGGTTCAGTCCCCTACTTCCAGGTCAATGCTAGAAGTCCTCCAACATCCTCATCCAAACAGAAATCTATACTAGCCGCTTTGGGTGTCATGGATCATCAAGATGATCACATGAATATCTTTCATGTTGGAAAGTAAAAAATTCCTCCCCTAGCTTCATCCGTTTCATTTCAAATAGCAGTCTCCATTAGAAATTCCACTGTTCAATGGTGTATCATTAGCAAAGGTGCCTCCACTTGTGCGACAGCCATGAGTGTTCGGAAGAGACTTGGTTCCCCTCACCTATCCCTATCCACCATCACTCTTTAGGCATTGGATGGTCATCCTTCACAACCCCTTGGCTTATATCACAACTTCCCTATCATAGTTGCCTAAAATATTGTTTGTATTAACATTGCATCATCAATGCTCCCTTATAATAAAACATCCTTTTGAGTCATAATTATACTTATGCCATGTTAACTATCACATTTTTGGTCGACCATAAGATGTTATATCACCATAATGGAAAGATCATCGTCGTTGATCAGTTGACGTACTATGACCCCAAAGCCCAAACTTCACCTCAATCCAACATTTCTTCCATGGATAACAATACAAATGTCTCATCGTTCACCAATTTATCTCAACGAGTCTACAAATATTCAACTTTTCTTGGTACTTACTATAGTCCACTACCAAACCCTTTTTCCCTAGCTCATCTAGTATTTGCATGCTGCAAGTATCATAGGCTGCCCAAAAATGATCTGATATGCCATCACATTAGACTACACCTCCGTAACCTACTATTCCTAACTCAACCCACCCTCCCGGTACTACTCCTCAAGGATCATTTCCTTCTGCTGGTGTCTCCCTTAATCCATTTCCACCTGAAATCATTCCCCTGGGCCTTAACCATCTTGAAGCAGTTCCTCCAGGATACTATCCTTCTAGTCAGATACCATTATTATTTTCACCTCCTGGATTTTATTCTACACCTCTCATGGCTAAGTTGATTCTACCCAACATTACCTTGGGGATCCCAGTCTACTACATCGATCCTACCATAAACACTCCACCAAATCAATTCAAACCTTACACTTCTTTGACCCTAGTCCAACCTATTTTTCATACCCCTACCTTTGCTTTAGTTCCAAATAAACCTCAACAATAACCTACTCCTATTGTGAAATCATCTAGTGAGGGGGGAAAATCCCACAAAAATGGAACTAAATATAATCCCCCAGTGATCCAGATGGATGTTGGTGGCAACCCACCTATCCCATTTGGACCCCCACAACTGTCTCTTTCAATTTTTCAATTTCCTTAATTATAGCATAGTTTACTATTTTTAGCAGTTTTTTGGGTCCTAAACTTTCAGAGCCATTTTGAGGCCCTAAACGACATTTTTTGGGAAATCTACAGCCAGTTATTTTTATGTCAAAAAATCATCTTTTTCCTCATAGACCTTGGAGATATATTTCCAATGGGCTATCATGCACATCAAATGGAGATAATACGACCAATTCGCAACCCCGGGAAGTTGATGTACCAACTTACCCAAAAACGGGGCCCACAATTTGGTGTTTCATCTTCTAGGGTTAGGTTTTGGA
>APFE030190863.1:125590-150659 GCA_000404065.3 Pinus taeda
TCAAACAGAGATCGTATGCGAAAGTTACAACCCCGGGAAATTGATGTACCAATTTACCCAAAACGGGGCCCACAATTTCACATTTCATCTTCTAGGGTTAGGTTTTGGAATGTGAAGGGTTTTCCATTGTTTCTCAATAATAAATAGGCCTTCAAGCCTCATTGTAACATAGTTCAGAATAGTTCAGAGGCATGTAGCCGCCACATCTCTTCTCAAAGATAAGCTACCATCGCCCTAGCTGGTTTATTTCTATTTCCGGCTGTAAGCTTATTTCAGTATTTTCCATTAATGAAATGAAGTATTATTTCCATTGCATATCTATCTTTATGGTTATCTCTGTATTTTATTGCATTCCTATTTAAATCCAGATCAGTGGTATCAGAGTGGTCTGCTTTTTTCTTTGTTTTTCTTTGCATGTCCCCAACGAGGTTGGGATATAAGGAGTTAAGGCTTGAACTCGTCAAACCTTTGCAAGACGAGCCTCGTAAATCTTGACGACCTCCCATGGCAGATGAGAAGAAAGACGAGGGGGCAGGAGATCCTATCAAAATCTTGCTCGAAGAAGCCGTCGAGCGGCAAAGGAACGCGATGATGGATAACTTTGCGCAGATCCTTCAGTGGCTACCTAGAGGTAACACATTGGCTTCCAGCAGCTACTCTAGAAATTCCACGCCCTTTAAGGTACAATTTAATTTTGAAATCCCCATCTTTGAAGGTCAAATAGACACAGATGCCGTAGATAAATGGTTAAATCTGCTAGATGTGTATTTTTCTATTCATGAATTTTCAAGTCGGGAAAAGATTGTTTTCGCTCTTCTCAAAGCAGCCCCCCACGTCAAGGACTGGTGGGAAACCTACTGCAAGCAGAAGGATGAAAGTACAGGATCACTGTATTCAGCCGCACCCACTTGGAATGACTTCCGGGATGCCATAAAGGAGCAGTACTACCATGTCAAAAGCTATGAGGACAAATACATCAAATGGACCACACTACGGTAGGGACAAGACCAAGATGTGCCGGAGTTCACAAACATTTTTCATACCCTTCGCACACAATTAGGTATCAAAGATTCTGATATGAATCTAGTACTCAAATATCGTGGCTGCCTACATAGATACATCCAAGAAGAGATGGAATTCTTGAACATCTCATCACTTGGCATAACATACCGATACGCTGTCAAAATCAAGCAAAAGTTCAAACAGAAGAAGCGAGACTTTGGATTTGCAAATCCGAAGCCCAAAGGACAAAACCAAGGTGGGGTGACCCAAGATAACCCCTCGAAGCTGCAAGAAAAGAATAACACCACGAAGCCGAAGAAGGACACAGGAAAGTGGTGTGAGTTCCACAAGGGTCCCACTCATAACACAAGTGAGTGTCGAACGAAGCAGTCGCTGGTGGCTGAGTTGAAGGCTTCCGAATCAGATGCATGCTCTCACTCTGAGCCAGAACCTGATAAAGGGAATAGCAAAGGGAAGCAGATCGTTGATATAGAGCCCAGCGCCACTGTTTCCACTACCAAGATCCAGAATAATGAGCCCAAAGATCTAAAGGAGGGGGAAGTCTTTTCCACTCACATATGTGGGTGAAGGGTTTGCCCCTGCAATTCATTATCGACAGTGGTAGCCAAAAGAACCTCATTTTAGAAGAAGTCATGAAGCGGTTGGGATTACCGACTACACCACACCCGCAGCCATACAATATCGGGTGGCTTCATGAAGGACGAGATCTCAAAGTTCGCTAGCAGTGCTGCCTTCCCTATAGCATCAAGCCCTTCACAGATGAGGTATTGTGTGATGTTACACCTCTAGATGTTTGTGATGTACTATTAGACCAACCATACTTGTGGAAGTGACATGTTGTGTATGAGTCAAGGCCTCGCACCGTCATTATTTCTTTGGATAATTCATTATAAAGATACGAGAGGTAGCCCCACCTACTGCCACTTTGATCTCTGCTAAGAAAGGTAGCAAGCTCATCTCCTAGACTAGGAACTTTATTTCCTGTCTGGTTCACTCCCAAAGTAAGGGGAAGATCGTTGCTACATCCTTGACCCCGCAAAGGGTTCCTCCACGCAACAGAAGCAACAAAGGGATACAGTCATGACAAAACACAGGAACAATTTATCCTCGCCGACAGGGGTACACACAAGTTTCAGGTGGGCGACAAAGTTTGGTTGCATCTGGAGAGAGAACGCCTTACCAGAACCCATCAGAAACTCATACCACTCTGACATGGTCCTTACACCAATACCAAGGCTACGGGAAACAATGCTTTGAAGCATAGCATTCCTCCATTCCTTTAGTTGCACCAAGTGTTCAATATGAACCATCCTCAACCATGCTTCCCACCATTTCTGGACACATCAAAGATTGCAGAACAGCTCACAAGAGACCCAACTCAGTAGAAGCTTCCTCATCTCAAGGAGGAACTCAACGCAATGGGGACTATTGCTTCCTAAGGTGGTAGGAATGATCCAGGTAGATGTTAGTGGCCACCCACCTATCCCATTTGGACACCCACAACTATCTCTTTCAAGTTTTCAATTTCCTTAATTATAGCACAATTTACTATTTTTAGCAGTTTTTCAGGTCCTAAACTTCCGGAGTCATTTTGAGGCCCTAAAAGACGTTTTGGAAATCTACCGCCATTGATTTTTCTGTCAAAAGATCATCTTTTCTATCGCAGTCCCCAGAGAAATCTTTCCATCGGGCTATCATGCGCATCAAGCAGAGATAATATGACCAATTCGCAACCCCGGGAAGTTGATGTACCAACTTACCCAAAAATGGGGCCCACAATCTGGTGTTTCATCTTCTAGGGTTAGGTTTTGGAATGTGAAGGGCTTTCTATTATTTCTCAATAATAAATAGGCCTTCTAGCCTCATTGTAGCACAGTTCATAACAGTTCAAAGGCATGTAGCTGCCACATTTCTTCTCATAGATAAGCTACCATTGCCCTAGCTAGTTTATTTCTATTTCCGGTTGTAAGCATATTTTAGTATTTTCCATTAATGAAATGAAGTATTATTTCCACTGCATATCTGTCTTTATGGTTACCTTTGTATTTTATTGCATTCCTGTTTAAATCTAGATTTGTGGTATCAGACCGGTTTGCTTTTTTCTTTGATTTTAATTGCATGTCCCCAACGAGGTCAGGATATAAGGAGTTAGGGCTTGAACTGGTCAAACCTTTGCAAGACCAGCCTCACAAATCTGGATGACCTCCCATGGTAGATGAGAAGAAAGACGAGGGGGTAGGAGATCCTATCAAAATCTTGCTCGAAGAAGCCCTCGAGTGGCAAAGGAATGCGGTGATGGATAGCTTTGCGCAGATCCTTCAGCGGCTACCCAGAGGTAACGCAACGGCTTCTAGCAGCTACTTTGCAAATGCCACGCCCTTTAAGGTACAAGTTAATTTTGAAATCCCCATATTTGAAGGTTAAATAGACGCAGATGCCATAGGTAAATGGTTAAATCTGCTAGATGGGTACTTTTCTATTCATGAATTTTCAAGTTGGGAAAAGATTGTTTTCACTCTTCTCAAAGTAGCCCCCCACATCAAGGACTGGTGGGAAACCTATTGCGAGCAGAAGGATGAAAGTACAGGCTCACTGTTTTCAGCCGCACCCACTTGGAATGACTTCCAAGATGCCATCAAGGGGCTATACTACCCTATCAAAAGCTATGAGGACAAATACATCAAATGGACCAAACTGTGGCAGGGACAAGACCAAGATGTGCTGGAGTTCACAAACAGTTTTCATACTCTTCGCACACAATTAGGTATCAAAGATTCTAAGATGCATCTGGTACTCAAATACCATGGTTGCATACATCAAGGAAGAGATGGGATTATTGAACATCTCATCACTCGCCATAGCATACCGATACGCTATCAAAATCGAGAAAAAGTTCAAATAGAAGAAGCGAGACTTTGGATCTGCAAATCTGAAGCCCAAAGGACAAAATGAAGGCGGGGTGACCGAAGACAACCCCTCGAAGCTACAAGAAAAGAACAACACCATGAAGCCGAAGAAGGACACAGGAAAGTGGTGTGACTTCCACAAGAGTCCCACTCATAACACAAGTGAGTGTCAGACCAAGCAGTCGTTGGTGGCCGAGTTGAAGGCTTCCCAATCAGATGCATATTCTGTCTCTGAGCCAGAACCTGACAAGGGGAATAGCAAAGGGAAGCAGATCATTGATGCGGAGCCCACTGCCACCGTTGCCACTACCAAGATCCAGAATAATGAGCCCGAAGATCGAGAGGAGGGGGAATGTCTTTTCCACTCACAGATGTGGGTGAAGGGTTCGCCGCTGCAATTCATTGTCGACAGTGGTAGCCAAAATAACCTCATTTTAGCAGAGGTCGTGAAGCGGTTGGGCCTAACTAAACCACACCCGCAACCATATAGAATCGGGTGGCTTCATGAAGGACGATATCGCAAAGTTCTCTAGTGGTGCCGCCTTCCCTATAGCATCAAGCCCTTCATAGACAAGGTATTGTGTGATGTTACACCTCTGGATGTTTGTGATGTAATATTAGGCCAACCATACTTGTGGAAGTGACATGCTGTGTATGAGTCAAGGCCTCGCACTGCCATTATTTCTTTAGATAATTCATTATATAGGATACCGGAGGGAGCTCCACCTACTGCCACTTTGATCTCTGCTAAGAAAGGCAACAAGCTCATCTCCCATACTAGGAAATTTATTTCCTGTCTGGTTCTTTCCTAAAGTAAGGGGAATATCGTTGCTACATCCATGACCCCCGCAAATGGTTCCTCCACGCAGCAGTAGCAGCAAAGGAATACAGTCATGACAGATCACAGGAACAACTTCTCCTCACCCACAGGGGTACCACACAAGTTTCAGGTGGGCGACAAAGTTTGGTTGCATCTGGAGAGAGAACGCCTTACCAGAACCCATCAGAAACTCATACCACTCTGACATGGTCGTTACACCAATACCAATGCTACGGGCAACAATGCTTTGAAGCACAACATTCCTCCATTCCTTCGCTTGCACCGAGTGTTCAATATGGACTGTCATCGACCATGCTTCCTACCATTTCTGAACACATCAGAGAATGTAGAACAACCCACCAGAGACCCAGCTTAGCAGAAGCTTCCTCATCTCAAGGAGGAACTCAATGCAATGGGGACCATTGCTTCCAAAGGGGGGAGGAATGATCCAGGTGGATGTTGGTGGCCAGCCACCTATCCTATTTGGACCCCCACAACTGTCTCTTTCAATTTTTCAATCTCCTTAATTATAGTACAGTTTACTATTTTTAGCAGTTTTTCGGGTCCTAAACTTCCGGAGCCGTTTTGAGGCCCTAAACGACGTTTTTTGGGAAATCTACAGCCAATTATTTTTGCATCAAAAATTATCTTTTTTGACATAGTCCCTAGAGAGATCTTTCCAACGGGCTATCGTGCGCATCAAACGGAGATAATATGACCAATTCGCGACCTTGGGAAGTTGATGTACCAACTTATCCAAAAACGGGGCCCACAATTTGGTGTTTCATCTTCTAGGGTTAGGTTTTGGAATGTGAAGGTTTCTCCGTTGTTTATCAATAATAAATAGGCCTTCGAGCCTCATTGTAACACAATTCAGAACAATTCAGAGGCATGTAGCCGCCACATCTCTTCACAGAGATAAGCTACCATTGCCCTAGCTAGTTTATTTCTATTTCCGGTTGTAAGCATATTTCAGTATTTTCCATTAATGAAGTGAAGCATTATTTCCGCTGCATATCTATCTTTATGGTATTCATTGTATTTTATTGCGTTCCTATTTAAATCCGGATCAGTGGTATCAAAGCTGTCTGCTTTTCTCTCTGTTTTTCTTTGCATGTCCCCAACAAGGTCGGGATATAAAGAGTTAGGGCTTGAACTGCTCAAACCTTTGCAAGACCAGCCTCACAAATCTCGACAACCTCCCATGGCGGATGAAAAGAAAGACGAGGGGGCAGGAGATCCTATCAAAATCTTGCTCAAAGAAGCCCTCGAGTGGCAAAGGAACGCGATGATGGATAGCTTTGCACAAATCCTTCAACGACTACCCAGAGGCAACGCATTGGCTTCCAACAGCTACTCTGGAAATGCCACACCATTTAAGGTACAAGTTAATTTTTAAATCCCCATCTTTGAGGGTCAGATAGACGCAGATGCCGTAGATAAATGGTTAAATCTCCTAGAAGGGTATTTTTTTTGTTCATGAATTTTCAAGTCGGGAAAAGATTGTTTTCTCTCTTCTCAAAGTAGCCCCCCACCTTAAGGACTGGTGGGAAACCTATTGCGAGCAAAAGAATGAAAGTACGGGCTCACTATTTTCAGCTGCACCCACTTGGGACTCATTCCGGGATGCTTTCAAGGAGCAGTACTACCCTGTCAAAAGCTATGAGGACAAATACAATAAATGGACTACACTGCGGCCGGGAAGGGGCCAAGATGTGCCAAAGTTCACAAACATTTTTCATACCCTTCGCACGCAGTTGGGCATCAAGGACTCTGAGCTGCATTTGGTACTCAAATACCGCGGCTGCTTACACACATACATTTAGGAAAAGATGGAGTTCTTGAACATCTCCTCGCTCGGCACGGTGTACCGATACGCTGTCAAAATCAAGCAAAAGTTCAAACAGAAGAAGCGAGACTTTGGATCTACAAATCCGAAGACCAAAGGACAAAGCCAAGGCGGGGTGACCCAAGACAAATCGTCAAAGCCGCAAGAAAAGAACAACACCTCGAAGTCGAAGAAGGACACAAGAAAGTGGTGTGAGTTCCACAAGGGTCCCACTCATAACACAAGTGAGTGTCAGACCAAGCAGTCATTGGTGGCTGAGTTGAAGGCTTCAGAATCAGGTGCATGTTCCGACCCTGAGTGATAACTCGACAAGGGGAATGGCAAAGGGAAGCAGATCATTGATGCGGAGCCCAGTGTCACTGTTGCCACCACCAAGATCCAGAAGAATGAGCCTGAAGACCTAGAGAAGGGGGAGCGTCTTTACAACTCACAGATGTGGGTGAAGGGTTTGCCGCTGCAATTCATTGTCGACAGTGGTAGCCAAAAGAACCTCATTTCAGCAGAGGTTGTGAAGCGGTTGGATCTACTGACTACACCACACCTGCAGCTGTACAATATCGGGTGGCTTCATGAAGGATGAGATCTCAAAGTTCACAAGCAATGCCACCTTCCTTACAACATCAAGCCCTTCACAGATGAGGTATTGTGTGATGTTACACCTATGGATGTTTGTGATGTACTATTAGGCCGACCATACTTGTGGAGGTGACATGCTGTGTATGAGTCAAGGTCTTGCATTGTCATTATTTATTTGGATAATTCATTATACAGGATACTGGAGGTAGCCCCACCTACCACCACCTCTATCTCTACTAAGAAAGGCAACAAGCTCATCTCCCAGACTAGGAAATTCATTTATGTCCGATTCGCTCCCAAAGTAAGGGGAAGATCGTTACCACATCCATGACCCCCGCGAAGGGTTCCTCCACACAGCAGCAACAACAAAGGAATATGGTCATGATAGAACATAGGAACAACTTCTCGTCACCCACAGGGGTACCACACCAGCTTCAGGCGGGCAACAAAGTCTGGTTGCATCGGCAAAAAGAACACCTTACAAGAGCCCATCAGAAACTCAGACCACTCCGACATGGTCCTTACACCAGTACCAAGGCTACGAGAAATAATGCTTTGAAGCATAACATTCCCCCATTCCTTTGATTGCACCAGTATTCAATGTGTACCGCCCTCGACCATGCTTGCCACCATTACTGGACACATCTGAGATTGCAAAACAGTTCACCAGGGACCAAGTTCAGCAGATGGAGGAACTCAAGGCAATGTGGACCATTGCTTCCTGGGGGGAGGAATGATCTAGGTGGATGTTGGTGGCCACACACCTATCCCGTTTGGACCCCCACAACTATCTCTTTCAATTTTTCAATTTCCTAAATCGTAGCACAATTTACTATTTTTAGCAGTTTTTTTTCAGGTCCTGAACTTCCGGAGCTGTTTTGAGGCCCTAAACGATGTCTTTTGGGAAATCTGGGAGTAACATGGGCCCATTGACTGATGTTTCTATTCCTAAAGTTGTAGTGCTCGGATAGATCTTTCTAACGAGCTATCGTACATGTAAAACAAAGATCGGGTGCCAAAGTTACGACCCCGGGAAGTTGATGTACCAACTTACCCAAAATGGGGCCCACAATTTGGCGTTTCATCTTCTAGGGTTAGGTTTGGGATTTTAAGGGTTTTCCATTGTTTCTCAACAATAAATTGGCCTTCGAGCTTCATTGTAACACAGTTCAGAGGCATGTAGCTGCCACATCTCTTCTTAGAGATAAAGCTACCATCGCCCTAGCTAGTTTATTTCCATTTATGTTTGTAAGCATATTTTCAGTATTTTACAGTAATGAAATGAAGTCTTATTTATGCTGCATCTCTGTGTTTATGGTTATCTCTGTAATTTGTTTCATTCATCTTTAAATCCAGATCATTTAGAAGCTACAATAGTGGTCTCACCTTCATTTACGTTGCTTGATTTTTGATTTGTGTTGATTGATTTTTGTTCCTTCTACCCATTTTGCTCTTTCTTCTAAAACCAACAATCTTTTTTCTTGTGTTATGCTTTTACACAATGAAAACAAGTAAGTCTTCCTATTCTTTATTTTGATCTCCCTCTTGATTTTGAACACCCCAAGTTGTTGTGTTCAATTTTCCTTCCGCAATTAGCTAAGGCTATAGCTTCTCCTCCTTGATTATCCACAACTCATTTGCATCACAACTCCTCATTCGTTAAACTGCCACTAACATCATCAAACTTCAAGGTCCCAGTAGGTGTTGAAGTGCTCATAGCAACTATCGAATTCTCCTAGCTGTGTGGAATGGAGCACATTAGTAAGATAACTTTTATTTCATCGTCCGTAATAATTTTGACAGAGGCATGCTAACTAGTAATTATATTAAATCGATTCAAATGCTCTGCAACTGAATCATCCTCCTTTATTTTTAGGTTATATAACTTCTTCATCAAGAAGACTTTATCTGAAGTCATACTTTTCTCATACAAATCATGCAACTTATTCCATAGCCCTTTTGCTGTCTTCCCACCTGCCATTTTAAAGTATACACTCTTTGCTAGGCATTGTCGAATTGTAGTAATTACCTTCGTGTCCAAAGACATCCAAGCTTCATTTGTCATTATTGGGAGTTTCTTTGCCGCTCCAATTGGAAATATTGATCCTTCATAATTATAATATCTTCCATTTTTTACTTCCATTGGGCAAAATTGGCCCTGTTTGGCTTTTCCAATCACTTAATATATTAGTCTCCATACTACCTAGCTTACACAACTTACTCTTCAACTTTTAATAAAAGACAACATAAAAATTAAATTAGAAAAATATTTTCTTCAACTCATTGGACACAAGATTTATGTGGAAAACCCCATTTAGGGAAAAACATAGTGAAAAGTTTAGTAGATTTTTATTATAACAACAAAAAAACATATTACATTTCACTTCATATTTCTTTCTCATCCCCACTTCCTTTTTTACTGGCACACTTATAAAAATAGTTTCATTACAATACCATGGGTGCAAACAATTTTGACTTTGATTTGGTCTTGCGCCTAACAATATATTCAAATCTAGATAGGGTTAGGGTATTGTGCACCATGGTAAACTTTAGTAGTCAAGTCATTGCGTGGAGATGGTCCCTTCTCCCACAAACAAGGGAGTATATCACTTGGTTGTGACCTTAAATTTACATTTTATTAGTATCAATATATTTTCACAACTAATAAATGGTTCTTAGCTCGAGTAGTTGAGATGGTGGATTGTCATCCCACCCACCTAGGTTCAAGTCTCCAGCGACACCCATGGCCCATCATAGTAAGGTTGGAAGGATAGGTGTCCCATTGGAGTCTAGGATCCTGACTTTAGTTTCTGATGGTCTTAGAATGTCTCGATCATAAACTGAACTATGAGTTTTTGATATATGTGACTTGTGCATTGTTACATATATATGAGGAGGTTACTAATTTCCTATCAAAATTTTCATTAAATAAATAAAAAAAAAACAACCAATTTAGGATTTTAATGAATGTTATAATGGTGTAACTTGCAACATCATAAATAACAACACAAATTAAAAAAATGCTCCCAAATATAGTATCAAATTTATCAATAATAATATTAATATTGAAGTAAGCAATCATTGCCTTAAATTTAAAACTTGTGTTGAAATGGTAAAACTTGATAATGTTTATGATTACTCTAACCACAAATAAATAGAGTCAACACGTCATTGCCCTATCGTTACTCAAAAATAACACTTGAATTGACAGTTAAAAAACGAAAGTTTTTTTTACTTCTAATTAAAATATCATTCTCTCAAAGTTTACATTAAAGGTCCAAATTGACAGCTAAAAAACGAAAGCATTTTTTTTTACTTTTAATCAAAATATCATTGTCTCACAGTTTACATTACCAAGCAGAAGACCTTTACAAATAGGGAGAGGAAGACCTGTAGTAGCCTGTTACCAAGCGGCCTCAATACTCAAAAAAGCAACCAACACGTTCACTGAAAAAAACCCTCCAAGCATACCCTTTATTTCAAAATTGTCTTCAAAGCTTCAATGGCGGCAACAATTATGAACTCGCTTATGAACTCGCCAAAGGCAGATTGAGATAGCAGGGCAATAAACATGAGATAAGATATATTTAATGTGTATCCATCCTTATATGTATATCATTTATTGGATTTCGTTTTACTTTGATATTCTTTTAATATTTATATGGTATTGGATATTTTAATATTTATATGGTATTGGATATAAAAAAATCAAATGGAGAATAAGTGTTTCACAACAATATTAAGGGTCATAGGGATAAACATGAGATAAGATATATTTATTGTGTATCTATTCTTATATGTATATCATTTATTAGATTTCGTTTTATTTTGATATTTTTTTAATATTTATATGGTATTGGATTAAAAAAAAATCAAATGGAGAAAAAGTGTTTCACAACAATATTAAGGATCGAGGAGAGGAGTTGGTGATGGCAGGAGCAAGACCTAGACGAAGTTAGGGTTTCGAACCAGTAGAACTTGACCACATGCGAGCGGCCTTCAGGGTTGAGACAACAGAATGGAGGGAGGTATGGACGTCAACAGTTGGCAAAGGAAGGCTCGTGCCTGTTAGGATTGGGAAGATAGACAGAAGCAGTCATGCAGAGACACTAATGCCTTGGGAATCATGCCAACAAGACTTTGGCTTAAGCAGAGCATGGCAAACAACATAACAATTTTCAGTGTTAATCTTCGTTGCGTTGTTGCTTTCTTTCCATAGCACACTCCCGTGGTCGAAGCACAAACAACTGTTTCTCTCGCTAAACTGTTAACAATAAATAATAGGGCAGAATATGGTCAAACAAAGTGAAGTTGTTGATCTGGACCCCGAACGTGGGGACATTTTGTCGATCTGGGGCCGGGAGGTAACTAACCAAAATATAGAGAGGTATATTCGTCCAACTGGACAGACAGGAAGGAAGAAGGGCGGCTCGAGAGTGGGTTGGAATCAGAGCAAATCCCTAGGACTCTTGGACGAAAGCTTAGGCTTATCATATCTAGAGAACTGGGAGGGGCAACAGCTGCAAGGGAGGTAGTGATTTTCAGAGCACGATGTGATGGAAAACGATGGTTTTCAGGTAAGTAATGAGCCTCCTCTTTCATTAATATAATTTTACTCTTAGGGTCTAGAGGACATAGTCATAACTTGTAGATTTAAGGGCCAGGAAGGCCTGTGTTCCTGCCTGGCAGAAGGTTTAGGGTCGGAAAAAGAAGGGAGAGGGTCATGCTTGAACAATACCCTCGCATGCAGAAGTCCGCAAAATAAGGGAAGCAAAGATATCACTCGACATAACCCACATGTTGGGGCGATCATTGCTGGTTTTCTATAGCAAGGAGAGGATCCATCAGGAGGCTGGAAGACGATCGAAGCAAGGAGGGAGGAGGCTGGGAAGAGCGGGGGAGTCAAGTAGACTAATGCCAGGAAGAAAGCATTATCAGAAGCGGAAGGGCAACTGGGAGGTAAGGAAACCTTACCAGGGGTTAAGGAGACGAACCAAGCGGGTGAAAGGTCCTTTGAAGGACTCAAAATTTATAGGAAGGAGGGTTGTTTTGGAATGCTCCCGGTAGCAGCAGTCAATGTGGAAGCAAACACATAGAACATGGAGAGAGGGGTTTGACAAGGGTAGGCGGGGGGAAAAAGGAAAAAGCACAAAATAATTAAGAAGACAGATACAGTAGAAAATTTGGTTCTAGGAATGGATGTCCAAATCGACGTGGCCATGGAGGTCTCAAAACTAACCTTGGTAGGCCACGCAAGAGGGAAGAAATACTTTGCCAACTACATTCAAGATTGGACTGCAAAAAACTGGCAGGAAGCACCGAATTCAGCCTTTGTGGTCACAACGACGGCGAAAGTATGGTTCATGATCAAATTTGGGAAGAGAGAATCAGTGGACTGGGTCATGGAGAGAAACTAGAGCTTCGGGAGATATCCGATATATTTAAAAAAGTGGAACCCCATGTTTGATGCATAGCGAGAAAAAGTGGATGAATCACTTGTGTGGGTTTGTGTGCCTGGATTACCGCCATTCCTCTGGGTTGACTCAGTGTTTAGAGCTATTGGCAACCACTTGGGGCAGATTTATGGAAGATGATATGTCGTTTATGCAAATGAGAGAACAAGGGATGGCCTGTACACTGGTAAGCTTAAATCCCCGTGAAGGTTTGCCGGAGAAAATAAACATGCAAGATAAGAAATTCACTTATACACAAATGTTGGATTATGAACATCTGCCTTTTAGATGTCACAGGTGTCATAAATATGGACACCTGGCAAAAGAATGTCCATTGGGTTTTAGGCGAAGAAGGAGGTAGAGGAAGGAAGGGGGAGGGGAAGTAGTAGAGGAGGAGAGCAAGGGTGACAATATGAATCCAAGACAGGGGAGGACCATATAGAAATTGACAAGCCTCAGGAGGATAATGCAGAGAACATGGAAGTGCAGGAAGAAGTTCATCCTATCGTTCCGCAACAACACCAGGAAATGGTGACTAAACCAGCGCCAACAACAGTGGCTGACAGGGGCCTCACTCATCCGATTGAGGGTATGACTCTGGATCATATCCCTCCTACTATTTCTCCTGTTCATTCTTTGCTAATTTATGAACCAGAGACTGGTCCTTCCAAGCCAAAGAACTATATTATAACCCTCTTAAACTCTGCTTACGAGCAATTGGATAGTATCATTACATCAATCCCCGATTTACATTCGAATCGAAGGCCTGGGAAGGGTGATGAAGCCAAGAACAATGAATATACCCAAGTAGTAAACCCACATTACAATCTTAGGCCCCGTGAGAAAAAACCCCCTCCTTGGGAGGTCGTGGGTGGTCTCGAAATGCAGACTATCCAAGAAGGAGAATGGAAGGTTAGAGGGAGGAAATCAAAATTTTCAAAGGCTCATTTGAGAGCCAAACTAGACATAGCGGATGGGAAGAAACTATCTATATCTGGGGTGCTTAGAGCAATGCAAAACCCTTCTATGGTGTCCCAATGATTATGCTCTCCTTGAACTGTAGGGGTTTAGCCAGTGGTCCTAAAAAACTAGCTCTGAAGGAGGTTATCCACAACTACAATCCAAATAGATTGCTTTTGCAAGAAATGTTGGGAGTTGGAACAGAGGTAATAAAATCTTTGTCAAAAATAATTCCTGGATGGCACATCCAGGCTTTGGATGCCCAAGGCCGATCAGGGGGGTTGGCTTTGGGTGTAAAGGAAGGGAGACTAAAGGTTATGAACACTTGGGGGTTGGACCAGGTGATCGGAATAGAATTCTATTCCTTGGAGCTTTGAACAAACATGTTGATCCTCAATATATATGGACCTTGTGAAGATAGAGTCCCTTTTTGGAATAACCTTTGTTCCAAGTCCCTTATGGAAAACCCGAATTTGGTGATCGGGGGCGACCTAATTTTTTATCTGGGGATTTCTAAAACTTGGGGCCCATCTACACATGCAGGCCTACTCTCTGATTACTTCTCTAATAAAATTAGAGAGAAAGTTTTGTTAGACATTAATATGTTGAAACCTATACCTACTTGGAGGAATAGTAGATCAAGGGAAGACTGGGTGGCCAAGAGACTATATAGGTTTCTACTGAGAGAGGAGGTAGTGACAAGATTCAAGTGTTTCAATATTGGGTAGGAGAGGGAGGTGATTCAAATCACTTACCGATATTGCTCGAATTGAAAGGGCCTCATAGGAAGTCGCAACACCTTTCAAATTCAATCCAGCCTGGCTTTTGGAGGATTCTTATAATACCCTTTTTAAAAAAACCTGGAGACCTGTGGATCGAAGCAAGAATGGAGAGAAGGCCTTCTTTTTTATGGAAAACTTAAAACGTCTTAAGAAGGCTACGATTGAATGGGCCAGAGAGAAGAAATTAAAAGAAGAAGAAAATCTAAAATAGTGTGGGGTGGATTTTGATAAGCTCAAATGTCCAGAAGCTAATGGATATGAAACAATATAAAAAAGAGATAGGATCAAGACGGTGGAAACCTAACGAAGGAAAATCCTCTTAGCAAGAGAAGAACAATGGCGAATGAAAAGTAAGGCTATTTGGCTAAGGGCCAGGGATGAAAACACAAAATTCTTCCAAAATTGTGCAAAAGGAAGGAAAGACTCAAATACCATATGGTCCCTAAAAACAATGGATGGAAGACAACCCAACTCTTTTGAGGAACTGTCTTGAATGGGAAGAAGTCACTTCAAAAATATTTTTAAAGCCTCCTCAAAAGTGTCATTAGCTAAGGTGGCCCGAACAACTCAGGCTTTCCCCATATATGTGGATGAAGAGGACTCTGAAGAGCTCATGGGGGAAGTCTCAAGAGGGGAGGTCAAAGGAATCATAAAATCAATTCCAAAGGACAAGTGCCGAGGTCCGAACGGTTGGATAGTGGAGCTCTTTCAAACTTATTTGAGACAATAAACAGTGAACTAACTGAAGTGGTTGAAGAATCCAGGAGGAAAGGAGCAATCTATGAACCCTTCAATGCCACTTTTATAGCCCTCATCCCCAAGAAGGAGGACCCATCCACCTTTGAGGATTTTAGATTGATATCTTCGTGCAACTGCATCTACAAAAATAATAGCAAAAGTGATAGCTGTTAGATTGAAATCGATACTCCCAAGTAATATTTCAAAAGTACAATTTGGATTTCTATATGGAAGACAGGTTCATGAACCATTCATAGCATTAAAAAAAAAATAAAGCAAAAGCAAAGGTGCAGTAGTGAAAAATTTACCTATCTAAAGCCTATGATAGAATTAGTCGAATGTATCTCCGAATGCTCCTAACCCACATGGGGTTTCAAGTGGGCTTCATAAACTACATTATGGGGTGCTTGAACAATGTTAGTTTTGTGGTTTTAATCAACGAGGCGACATCTTGTTTTTTCCAAAGTCAAAGAGGGCTGAGACAAGGTTATCCTTTATCCCCTCTCCTTTTTCTCCTAGCAGCAGAAGGTCTAAGTCAGTTGCTATTGGAAGCAAGAAGAAAAGGAGACATCCAGGGAGTAGAAGTGGCAGTTAATCTTTATATAACTCACTTATTGTTTGTGGATGACATTATTATTTTCAGTGATGGGAGAAGGAGTGAAACTAAGACCTTAAAAAATATATTGGAATGCTTCCTGAAGGCGACGGGCATGCTTATCAATAAGGAAAAGTCCTCATTAATTCTGGAAGGATTTAGTAGAATGGAATCCATGAATATAGCAGAAGATCTGCCATTCGAATATCTGAAGATGGAAGACAATTTCAAATATCTGGGATTCTTTTTAAAGCCACACTCATACAAGAAACAGGACTGGTTCTGGCTAGTGGCAAAAATTGAATCCAGGATCAATCATTGGAGCTTCAAATGGCTTTCTAGAGCAGGAAGATTGATACCAATAAAATCAGTACTAATGTCCATCCCAGTATACTAGGTGGCACTCACATGGGTTCTGAAAGGAATTCTGGAAAGGATTAGATGAGTATGAAGCCAATTCCTATGGGATGGCTCTAAGGAGGACTCGATTTTGCCCTAGGTGGCATGGGATAAGGTGGCAAGACCTAAGGAATGGGGTGGATGGGGAATAAAAGACCTATCATCTTTTGGACCATCTCTAGTTGCAAAGCTGGGATGGCGATTAATAAAGATGGAAAACTTGTGGACCATAGTGGTAAAGCGAAAACACATCGACCCCATTCCTTTGGACGAATGGATTAGGAGGCCAAACAAGAAGAATGGGAATGCATCAGCAGTGTGGAAAGCAACTATAGATGCCTTTAACATCATAGAACAAGGTCTCTTTTAGCAGATTCGGAACAAAGAACAAGTCAGGATAGGGAAGGATCCATGGGTGGGATGCAACGAAGGATATGCAATATCCCCGAGCCTTATAAATCAGCTAGGCTCAAGAGGCATACACCATATAAGCCAGATAGAAAAATGGACATTCCAGTATATGGGGCCAAGCATGGTTATCTGGGATAGACTTAAACCTCGAATAACAATGGAGATATGAGTGGCAAAACTTCATAAAGGAGCTGTCCAAGTCAAATATCAGGCTTAGAGATAGACCAGACCAGTTAATCTGGGCACATGCCCCCTCGGGTAACTATTCTCCTAAATATTGTAGGTTTTAACCCCGTACAAAAATTACCTGCATACGAATTCTTAAAACACAAAAAATAAACAATGCGAGAACATAACACATAAAACACATATAAATAGAGATTTTCGCCTGGATCCCAAAACTGGGACTACCAACTTGATTTTTCATTATGTTCCTTTCAATGTTACAATACATTGATACATGCCGAAGCATCCAATACCATGGACCGAAAACCATCGCGCCCAAAACCATGTGCGAAAACCATGCACAAAACCATAGGTAGGTCTGCCCCACCTAATATAGGGTCCCAAAAAAAATTCCCTGGGGCGCTGCCCTAGACCCCAGTAGAGGGGGGCTACCCGCCTCCCTCAAACCCCCTGTGACCCCCCCACTGCGCAATTGGCGCAACAAAGGGTGAGCTATGTCCCCCCTCTAACCCCCCGATAAACTAGGGTGGTTAGTCGTGGAAAGAATATAACACAACCCAACATCTCCCACTTGTTGTTTTATTTCCACAGGGGGCCACATGAGAGCTTAGTCATTTATCTAGCCCCCTACAATGCCCATTGTTTCTCTACACCAAGAGAACTTCTCAGAGCTCACAGATTTTGTCAATGCATCTGCAGTATTCTTCAAAGTGTCCACCTTTACTAGCAACACCTTTTTTCTTCTATCATATCCCTCACAAAGTGATACTGAACATCAATGTGCTTTGTATTTGAGTGGTAAGAAGGGTCCTTTACCAAGAAAATTGCACTTTGGCTTTCACAATCTATCCTTATAGCTCCATGTACTAACCCCATACTTGAACACAATCTCTGCAACCAAACTGCTTCCTTGCTTGTGTGAGTGACTGCCATGTATTCTGCCTCTGTAGTTGATAGTGCCACTACAGATTGTTTCTTACTGATCCAACTGACTGCACCTCCAAATAGGTTAAACACATACCCACTTGTAGATCTTCTCTGATCCAAATCTCCATCCTAGTTTGCATCAACAAAGCCACAAATATCCAAAAATATGTCCAATCCTGATCTTCCCTCGTAGCACAAACCATAATCACTAGTGCCGCACAAATACCTGAAAACCCGCTTCACTGTTGTCCAATGCTCCTTCCCTCATTTTGACATAAACCTGCTCAATACTCCCACTACATGTGCAATGTCTGGTCTAGCACAAACCATCGCATACATCAGGCTACCGACTGCACTTGCATATGGAACACGACACATGTCCTTTTCCTCTTCTTGTGTCTTGGGACACTGTTCAACATATAACTTCACACTTACAGGAATATGAACCTTCACTGGTTTGCTATCCTACATATTAAACCTCTGTAGTATTGTCTCAATATACTTCCTCTGGTTTAACTAGAGCTTCCTCTTTGCCCGATCTCTTTCAATTTCCATGCCCAAAATATATTTTGCAGCACCAGGATCTTTCATGTCGAATTTGGAGGACAATTGGGTCTTCAAATGCTGGATAACTTCTTTGTCATTTCAAACCAAAAACATATCATCCACATACAAGACCAGATAAATAACACGGCCACCAATTAATTTAAAATATACATAGTGATTTGCTTTTCTTCTGGTGAAGCCAAGTCCCCATATAAATGTATCAAATTTCTGTAGTCATTCATTTAAGTAGGTAGTTGTTGTAGATAAAAAGTTTAAAAGAAAATAAATAAATAAATAGAGATATGTTAATTTAACTTAAAGAAGTCGTTATTTTCAATACAAAACTAACGAGTATTTGTTTACGTTAAATGAATAGAAATTAATTGATATTTCTTTCGATTAAAGTAACAAATATTTGTTTAGGTCAATTGAATGGAAACTAACTTAGTTTAAATTAATGGAAATTAACGGATATTTCTTGAAGTTAAATTAATGAAAACTAACATATATCTCTTTAGATTTCTTTAGTTTAACTTAAAGAGATATCTATTAGTTTTGCATTAAAAACAAAAATCAATCCTTTATTTATTTTTAAAGTAGAGCATAGTGGATTTTTATTAAAAAAAGGTCTATATTTTGGGTTACTACCCTACTGAAGGCTCGAAAATCTCTGCCTACAACATTATAAGGGAGACCACTCGGTCAAGAACTTAGAGCAACTCCTTTTCTGTTGAAATGGTGGTTCTGACTGGTTGAACTAGGTCCAATTACGTTCTCTCTATCTCCACTAGCTTAAAATATGACTTTCACCTACCAATAGAGAAGAGACATCAGATCAACCATCTTGCTAATTAGGCAAGAAAGTGATCCTAACGCTGATATGGGGTTCAACCAAGCTACAATTAAAGTTTGTCTCTTTGAGAGAGGACTTGATGCAAACTAAGATGTAGATGCATAACTAATCTAAAACATGAAAAACCTATCTCAAAGTAGAATGGGATAGCCCTCTCCTAATCCGAGAGAGAGTTAACCAAAACAGGGTGAAAAACTAACATAATTCATCATGTGATTTTGTATTAATTAAAATAAGTAGTTCACATTAAATAATACAAGTGAAAGTAAAATAAGACTGCAAATGAATAATAAATAGTTATTAGTCACCATAGGAACACTTCAATGAATTAAGATTGATTATGATCTCATTCTATGTTGCAAAGATAGCTTTAACAAAGTTTTAACAACAAAATGTCAATGACACAACAATAGCACATAATATCAAATAAACAGAATATTGCTTAGAATAAAGATAAAAAAAACAAAAATGAAACTTTAACAATGAGATAATAATCCTGCATTCCGGCAATCGTACACAAGAATAAGAATTAATTAAAACCATGACCAAATTTTATTACCACACTTTCGAGAGTAGCTCTAACCCTTAATGAAAGTGTTTGTAATAGTGCAAAGTCCCTTTATAACAGAGTCATAATTTCTCTACAATCTCTACAATAAAACTATCTGCACTCTAAAATAGTGCGAAAACACAAACCAAATTATTTCAAAGAATCCCCGTGTGTGTGGATCGCGACCTCCATTAACAAGATTGAATACATGGGTATTTATATAGATTTACAGAGCTAACAATCTCCCATGATTCTCTCGAGAAATGGAAAGTAGAATCTGGAAATCGTTGCAATGAAATGACGTTCTTTAGCTGAAGGATTGATTTGTTGCCCACATGTTGGCCTCATTTAATTTATGTTACAACAATCTTCCCATTTTAGAATTGCGTTGTTCCAAATGGCAGAGAGTGTTCGGAAATCTTGGATCAAACTATTACTTCCTCCTTATTGACCCTAGGTTCATCCCTATTTCAAAATACAACATAGCAGTGAGTTCTATTATTAAACTTAGATGAAAATCGAATTGAAAACTAAACAAACCTCCCACAAAACCATTGAAAATAAGGTTTCCAATTATTATAACTGTAGCCCCATATAGAAGTGACAAATGGCAAGAGCCAAGTGGTATTGGAGATAAACTCATCGCAACTTTTCAAATGAGACATTCTGCAAAATTTACGATATCAAGAAGTTCCGATAAGGAGCGGATGGGCAGACACGATATTGTAATAAACTCTTTTTAATAACTGTATCGAGTCTGGATATCAGAGGTATAGTATGTCGGAGGTTGGAGCGAAGACCCATCAAAGATTGGAGGTGAATGAATATCACAGATCAGAGATTAGAGGTTTTGAGTGTTGACACATAACAAAACTCCTATAGGGATTCTCCGATATACGGGACCAGAGGAGGATTATGTGATATATGGGTCCTTTCTTCAACAAAATACAACCACTTTATAAATGGGCTTATGACTTATGATATTGGGGATTTAGAAAGGGATCTTCCAATATATCACATCCAGTTTATAAAAATAACACATCCACTTTATAATATAAGCCAAAGCCACTACTTGGAAAATATAGGCACTAATAATAATAATGAAGATCTTGGTCATGGGGGCTATGATTTATTAATTAGTCTAATTAAAATAAAAGAATAATTACAACTATATTAACTTAAAATACTAAATAGCAAAACTAAGGCTAAATTATAAAGATAAAACAAGTGTAAATGAAAAGGAAAATTAGACTTGAAATGATGCAATCACACTCAAAGCCAACATGCAATGTAAAAAGGGTCCCCATGTCTATTATGACAGAATAAAATGGGCGTGTTGTGTTTTCACTACAACAACGGCGACACACTGGGGAGAAGCAATTATCTCTGTCATAAAGATACAAAACTTAGTTTAAAAATGAAGAAGTTAAAATTAGATAATTTGAAATGCTCAAATTCAGATATCCTAACCATTTTTCCCTTATTATAGGTTTTCAAATATATAGATATACCATTATCATTCATGAACTTGTAAAAATTTACCCCATGAATTCAATACTTCAGTAAATTTATATGTACAAAAATCAACTTAGTTGGACATCTGCCTTCGAGTAAACAAGCTAATCGAGAAAACGTAGTATTAATTTAATTTCCATACCATTAGCATGGCCACTGCTACCAACAGACGTCTATAGCCTTGATAGGGATGCCTTTTAACCCTTTTAGGTGCCAGTGTTCCATATATTAGGAATAAATCCATAGTTGTAAAAGATCAACTTAAACTTCCCCTTGGGCCAAGGTCTGGAAACAGAAGTATGCAAATAATTGGCAAGAAAGGGATCACATTCGAATGTCTGGGCTCATCAAAGGCTCCCACATTTGGAACAAAGCATGGGAGAATAGAGCCATTGTTCAGAAACACAGTTTTTGGGAGATCAGAGATGGAAACCTAGCTTTGTTTTGGGAGGACAACTAGCAACAGGAACCTAACCTGTTAAGAGAAGAACTAGCCAATCTCAAGAATGACACTGACAACAAAGTTTACTCAGGGTAAAAGACTTCTGGGATCAGGCTAGGAATAATGGCAAATGGAGAATATGGAAGGACCTCGTATATAGTGAAGAAACCCCTTTCAAGGCCCAGACAAAAGCTCTTGCAGTGATCTTGGAATAGAGAAAGATTTTGACATCAACTTCGTCAGACCAACTGAGATGGGGAAGAAACAACGAAGGAAACTTCAACCTCAAAGAAGCCAAGAGAATGGCCCTAGGGCTTGACTTTCCAAACCCTGATAAGGTATGGAAGGACCTATGGGAGAACCAACATTGGATGAAAATCAAACTATTCATGTGGTTGGTGCAACATAAAAAAATTCTGACTTGGGAAAACCTTTGGAAAAGAGGTGTAGCCGGTCCATCTAGATGCCAGTTATGTGAATTACAAGAAGAAACAATGGAACATCTACTCAACCTTTGCCCATTCACCTCCACCTTGTGGAATTGGGTGGCTTCAATCTTTAGACAAACGGATAGGGACAATTTCAACATTACTTGCACTTTGAAGAATTGGAGGAGAAACTTCTCTGAAAATGAAATAATCAACAAAGCTTGGACTCTGGTTCTAGGATTTATAATCTGGGATGTCTGAAAAGAACACAACAATAGGATTTTCAAGAACAGAATTGGCTCATCCCATAACATCATAGCTCAGATCATTAGACAACTCAAAGACACTCTAGGAACCTTTCTAAAGAAACCCCCCGAGAACCCACCTCAAGACTAGGATGCACAAATACTATTACATTTGTGTCTACAGGTGCCTTTCCCCTAGGGCATAAGCAAGGCTGTAAGTCATATAACAACAGATAAGGACTCTTGGCAACCTCCTCCTCATGGTTTTTTGAAATTCAATATAGATGGAGCCTCTAAAGGAAACCCTGGGGTGGCTGGTTATGGCGGAGTCATAAGAGATGAGTAGGGATACATAAAAGTCATCTTTCATAGTCATATGGGTAAGGCCACTAATAATATGGCGGAACTCATGGCCCTAGAGCAATGCCTAGAAATCTTGATTGACTCAAATTTACATAATATTATCATTGAAGTTGACTATGAATTGATAATTAATTCGGTCAAGAAAATATGCAATGGCACAACACCAGAAAGAGTGTCGAAACATTGGAGGTTATTGCAGGTCTATCAATGCATATAATCCCACTTGAGAGCCCTGAGAACCCTCAATTTTGTTCATGTGCATAGAAGAGCCAACAACTTAGCGGATCGTTTGGAAAATGAAGGAGTACTCTGTTCAAAAAGTAATAGAAGATATGACTGGATGTCGACTCCCCTAGGGAGATTGCATGAAGACTGTTACAAATAGGCTACCAAAGACAGGAAGTACTTTCAAAGCATGAGAAATATGCAGAGAGACGACTAGTGTTCTGTGTAAAGACAGAGTATGGCAGAGAAACTGGGGTTTAAGCGTAAAGCCATCGATAAGCAGAATATCAACGACGTAGACAGAAAGGAACAGGAACTGTCAGATCTTTTAGATCGATAGACAGTAATGGTGAAAGAGCGCGGAGTTAATTCACGGGGAAAATGGTTTCGCAATAGTAAAAGTGGTATTTCAGGTGATCTCAAACCCTTAAGCGGTATTGAAACGTGAGAACCCGATGCCACTCATCAAGCAACATGTAGCAGCGAGGAGGAGAGAGGAAACCGCTTTTCGGACGGTTAATCCTTGTGCTACTTGTCCACCCGAAATCCCTTATAGTCATCAGATATAGTACAAGCAGATCAACGATTGAGGTTTGTTGTGCAAGTTGGCTGATTTGGTAAGAGACAATCGTCGGATCGAGCGCCAGATCAACGACCAAGATCTAATCGCAAATCGCATTAGAGAGAGGTGAAGGGACGACGAAGATAGAATTGCAATACACTGATGGGCGATTAAGCAACGCGACATTAGCCGTTGGATCGGAAATTGGAATCAACGACGGAGATTGGGCCGATTGGAGATTGGTGAATGGAGAGTGCAGTGGAATGTCGTTGGACCGGCAGTGTGGATCCGCCGATATTTATATTTGCGGGTGTAAACTATTTGAAGTCCGGCCTTATGGGTGTTGTGCAGGATTTCCCGTGTTTTCCTTTATATTCTGATATATTGAATGGTCCCAGTTTTTAAAAGGAAAACCTGATAAAGTGTTGTGGTTGGGTTTTAAGGCTTAAAGCCTCAAATGGACGCTTCTGATAGGTTTTGTGGGCCATAACCCACAGGTGGACTGTTCATGGGTTTTTCTTGGTTTCTCTGCACACTAGGTGGGCGGATGTTTTGTTTACAACTCCTTTGTAGTCTTGTTCGGGCTTTTCAAAGTTTTTGGAGTTAGGTTCGGGTTTTGCCAACCCAGCTGCCTGTTGAATTTTCAAAGAGCTGGTGCTGCTCTTTGTACATTATGTATTTTTCTAGATTAATGGAAGGTCCCAATCTTACTTGATAAAAAAAAAAGATCAACTTAAACTTATTTGAATGCCAACTGAAGATCACTGTCCTGGCTTGGTAATCATCTAATGATAATGCCATTCACAAGATCTAACATGGTGAACAAGTTGGCTCGTGATGAGACCTCTTGTCCTTCAATTGACCTTTTTTTTTTGTTATTGTTAATCTCATAGAGATTACTTAATAGATGGCGTGGCACACTTCTCCTTAAGAGCAAGGGATAATGCAAAAAGCTTTAAGGTAACTATTATTCACTTGACTAAAATTGCTCTCAAAAGAACTCATGACCTTAAGTAACTGTTGCTAAATATATTTTACTTTCTTTAAAGATAGGGGCTAAAGATGTAGAAATCTTGAATAATATAACACTTATTCACAGAGGTTATCCTAATTATACACTATTTGCGGAATGCATTCATAATACATAACCTCCTCTACCATTGATAATCAATTTGCGGAATTAAAAAAACAATCTTATGCGCACATTGAAACATCAATCGCACATATCAACACAGTATGTAATGGGGAAAGCATACAGCTGAAAACCCCCAACTATCTGTATATTATAATTATAGAGAACATGTAACAATACATAATACAATACTCCTCACAAGTACTCAGTACTATCTCCACATGCTACACACAAACTAGCTCAGATCTGAACAAGTCACGGGTTCAAATATCCTCCACTGTTTTTCTGCCTCTACTGCGCAATCCAAGTTTAGAATAGATTAGATCCAAGTTCGAATCCGCTTGGCTTGTACTACACAATCCTTATTGGAAATCTCAATCAATGATTGTGCAAATCTCATGCACAGCTATAGTCACAACTGATAGTAGTCTCACCCTTTCACCCACATCTAACACTTGTATCCACTGAACTGTCCATGCACAGAGTTAACTGATGTATTCTTTAGTTGATTTATGAGTTAATAATTAGTGAATTAATTAATAATTAATTCACACCACTCATCACTAGTGTATTTTTTAGTTAG
>APFE030190865.1:0-36454 GCA_000404065.3 Pinus taeda
CAAAGGAGAAACCCATCGGCTATCTGAAATTGGATAAATGAAGTTTACATTGAGTAGTTTTTGGAGCTCTTCTTTCACTATCTCCCTAAGGTTTGGATTCATCCTTCTCTGAGGTTGTTTGATTGGTATACTGTTTTCTTCGATGTAGATGTGATGAATGCAAGTCTTAGGGTCAATACCTTTCATATCAGTATACTCCATGCAAATGCAATAGAATGTTTTTGCAAGATTTTGGTTAGCTCTCCCTATTGTGATCTTTCCAAGTTTTTGTTGATGTTCAATGTTTTACTTGGAAAGATCTCAATGGCGGAACTACCAAACTCTTCCATAGAGAAAAGAGACATTTGTCTAGATGATAGATACTCAATGTCAGAATCTAATTGAAATTGTGTGTGGTCATATTCTGAGGATGTTTCAAATTCCAATGTGTTCAGAATTTGACTATCTTCACTAATTTCAGAAATGGTAAAGACAGGTTGTATAGTGTCCTCATCATCGACCCATTCATTGTCTCCTACTTCTGTAATTGCTTTTGCTGGAGGATACAGATTGAATTTCTTTGTCGAACTACCATCAGAAATGTACATATCCCGAGATCTACAACTAATGAAAGCATCAACTGTGGCTAGCCAAGGTCTTCCTAAGATGAGTCTGGGTGCCCTCCTAAATTACCCTTGGGAGTCAAAATCATGAAATCTACTGGATATTCCCAAGAATCTAAGGAGACTAATGCTGGACACTAAACTCACTAATTCCACAACCTTCCATCCTCAAATTGATGGCCAAACGGAAGTTGTCAATAGGATGATTGTACACATTCTGCGCATGTACAACTCAAAGCATCCACGCACATGGAACGAGAGCCACTCCTATGTTTAGCACAACTACAACCGAGCTCTTCATAGCTCAACTGGCCACATCCCTTTTCAGGTGGGCTTGGGATTCCAACCACTATGTCCCATTGATTTGGCCATGCCATTTGTAGCTATTCATGCAGATTTGGCTCATGTCCAGTCCGAAACAGATAAGGCAACCAATTTCATTGAGCACATCCAACATATTCACCAGCAGGTCCATGATATTTTGGAGAAATCAAATGCCAAGTACAAGCAGCGACATGATCAACATCGGGTGCCGCACAAGTTTCTGGTGGGCGACAAAGTCTGGTTGCATTTGCAAAAGGAATGCCTTACTAGAGCCTATCGGAAACTGAGACCACTCCGATATGGTCCTTACACCATTACCAAGCCTGTGGGAGACAATGCATTTGAGCTCAACATTTCCCCATTCCTTGGCCTGCACCCAGTGTTCAATGTGGACCGCCTTCGGCCATACTTTCCACCATTACTAGACACATCCGACATTGCAGAACAACTCACACCCACAAAATTAAATCCAGATTGCATGGAACAAGCTGCAACTGATCGGATCATGGACACACAGATCAAGAACACTCGTCAACAGAATATCCAACTGTATCGAGTTATCAAAGTACGCCAACTCCTTCAACAGGGCAAGTGGCTCACCAGGGACCAAGTTCAGTAGAAGTTTCCTCATCTCATGGAGGAGCTCAACGCAATGGGGACCATTGCTTCCTAAGGAAGGAGGAATGATCCAGGTGGATATTGGTGGCCACCTACCAAGTCCACTTGGACCCCCACCGTTGTTTCTCTCAGCTTTTCAGTTTCCTTAATTGCAGCAAAATTTACTATTTTTAGCAGTTTTTCAGGTCTTGAACTTCCGGAGCCGTTTTGAGGCCCTAAACGATGTTTTTGGGAAAATTGGGAGCAACATGGGTCCATGGACTGATTTTTCTCTTCCCAAAGTTCTATTTCTTGGATAGATCTTTCTATCGAGATATTGTTCACGTCAAACGAAGATCATATGCCAAAGTTACGACGCCAAGAATTTGATGTACGAATTTACCCAAATGGGGCCCACAGTTTGGCGTTTCATCTTCTAGGGTTAGGTTTTTGGATGTTTAGGGTTTTCCATTGTTTCTCAACAATAAATAGGCCTTCGAGCCTCATTGTAACAGAGTTGAGAGGCATGTAGCTCCCACATCTCTTCTCAGAGATAAGCTACCATCGCCCTAGCTGGTTTATTCCCATTTCTGTTTGTAAGCATATTTAAGTATTTTACATTAATGAAATGAATTATTATTTTCGTTGCATCTCTATGTTTATGGTTATGTCTATAATTTGTTGCGTTCCTATTTAAATCCGGATTATCACCCTTATCAAATTTGTTGGTCATTAAATATAGACAAAAGAAATTGATAATAACTACACAAAACTATAAGACCATATGTCAATGGCACAACAGGTCCAAAATTGAGCAAAAAACAAAATGTATCTATCTCACCTCATCACATATTGGCATTATTGGGATCCTGAGTTGCATTTCCTCCCTCGCTCAGGTGTTGAAAATCACCATGTAGATGAGACTCCATATGGGCCATGCACCCTTCAAAGCTATCCATCCAGTCTTGCAATCTCTTTTGGCTGTGACAAAGTAAGTCCTACCGGTCCAAAATGTGTCATTGGTTGTGCTGAATGTCATTAAGAAAATTGATAAATTCATTGCGGTAATTGTGGAGGTATGGGTTGTTATGAATATAATTCATAACAAAATAAAATAAATATAAATAATGTAAATGATAAATAATCAAATAATGACTATGTTGAATAGTCATCAAGTTAGGTGAAAAACCATGTCTAAAAGACATGCCCAATCGTGAAGGGACACCTGCTTAGTATATATGAGAGTCCTCATTGTAACATTCTACATCCTGTACACTATATATATATATATATATATATATATATATTATATATATATATATATATATATATATATATATATATATATATATATATATATTATATATGATTACAAATACCTTTTATGTATTTTTACATTAAAGTCAACAAGCTACAATTTATTTGCTTCAGTGGTATCAAAGCCATGCGAGACTTTGAATATTATCCGTCGCACAATATAACCATGCGAGTCTTTGAACGTTGTTCGCCGCATAATATGCCATTATGTTTATGTCCTGAATTCATTGAGAAATTTAGTAAAATTCAAGAGAAACTTCAGCAATGGGAACAATCATATGCATAAGTTACAACACGTCTGAAGGAAATCGATAATAAGGAAGATGATAGCAATGGTGAAACAAAACAAGATGAAGTAGTAGATGATTATAATGTTGAAAATTCTGATGAAGCTGATATAGATTGAGATGATGATCCATATGAAGATGATGTGGATGAGGAGTATCTTGAGGAACAAGAAGATGAACAATATCATAACAATGAGGAAGATGCAGAAGAAGACATTGATGATGACGAAGAAGAAAATATGGAAGAAGAAAAAGAAGAAGATATTTTTGAAAATAATTATGAAGATGACATATTTGAAAAAGAAAAAGTAGATTATGAAAAGGAGGAAGAAAACCATGATCAAAATGATGCGAATAATGCACAAAACATTACATTTAATAATGGAGAAGATAGACTTGATGATAATGAAGAAGATCCACATGAAGAGGAAGATAAACTCAACAACGATTGTGATGAAAAGGATAGTTAAAATGGGTATATGAAAACCAAAGAAGAAAATACCTTTGAAGAAGGTAGTTTGGATCCTATATTAAAGCAACTTTATGAAGATTTGAAATTAACCACGAGGGAAGTGGCTTCACCTCTTCAAGACTTTCAGAAACCCTTTATAAACCCTACCGAGAGAAATCCTAGGTTTAAGACAACCTCAAAATCTCTAAAAATCTCAAAATTCTCACTGTATAATCATCACTTCCACTTCAACTGCATTTATTTTTCTGAAAGGACATCCTTCGACGTCAAAATGTTGGGTTGTGTTATATTCTTTCCACAACTAGCCCACGTAGTTAACCGGGGGTTAGAAGCGGGGCATAGCCCCCCCTTCATTGTGTCGATTGCATAGTGGGGGGGAGGGTCACAGGGGGTTTGAGGGGTGCAGGTAACCCCACTCCCAAAAATTTTTGTTTTTGGACCCTATATTAGGTTGGGCGGACCTACCTATGGTTTTGTGCATGAATTTTACACATGGTTTTGGATGCGATGGTTTTCGGTCCATGGTTTTGGATGCGATGGTTTTCAGTCCATGGTATCGGATGCTTCGACATGTATAAATATGTATTGTAACATTAAAAGGAACATAATGAAAAATCAAGCTGGTAGTCCCCGTTTTGGGATCCAGGGGAAAATTTATGTGTATATGTGTTTTATGTGTTATGCTATCGCATTGTTTATTTTCTGTGTTTTAGAATTCGTATGCAGGTAATTTCGTTACGGGGTTAAAGCCTACACAAAATTTCCATAAAAGATGACCCAAAGGACAAAAACAAGGCCAAACATGCCAAGGACACCAAGGTAAGATTGGTAGTAAAGGCAATGGAATTAGTTTATAGTGGAATCACATTCAAACGCTCTATATTAGGAGTAATATCGGATTCAGATCAGTGTATGATCACTACATTTCCATTACAGTCACGCTTGAGGCTTCCCTGACATTGATCGAGATCTTGAGATTTTACAGAAAGGTTTTGGGTGTTCCTGTAGGAGAAAATTTCAAGTAGTACACCAGATTGAGTGTTATCATGGAGACTATGCTACAAGCTGTTGCTATTAATCCACTCAAACCAGTCATAAGGGGATATGATTTGGTGGTCGTTCAACCCATGGATGAACACACATTTGAACATGCCTGCAAGAATTTAGAGTTAGACCTGATATCAATAGACTTTAGCGAGAGGCTTCCATTTCAGATTAAAAGAGAATTTGTTAAAATGGTCATGAAGCATGGAATATTTTTTGAAATCATGTATCCATCCTACCATTCGACATTCCCCATCTCATTTTCCCTTTTCCGTGCAACTCATCCACTCCCATGCAACTTGCCTTGCCGCAGAATTCCTACTGGGACGCTACTCCAGAGACTTCCCCATCACCTTATGCCATCATTGCAACACAATTTTTCCAACACACGTTTCCTTGTCTCTAGTATCAACATCATTCCGTCGCCTACAACCATCAGTACCTGTGCTTCCCGACCCAAGACTGACAACCCTGTTAACTGGTGGTTGATTGTTATGTTTCCGTCCGCTATTGAATCTTGTAGGATGTCCTAGAGAGCCAACTTGACCTAACTAAATTCAAATCTATTACTTCTGTCGTATAATCCGCCTGATGAATGGCTATACATCGGCCACTATCCTAATAGGAAACCCTACTGCCACATCGTTGTTCCGACATGACCATGTTAAAACGAGATGTCCATTCTGTGATCAAGCGACTTGGTCCCCTGGTCAAAGGGCATAACGTCAATATGTTCCATACTATATGATTGCAATATAATATATGTTGGTTTGATATGCCAATTTCACTATATACATTACAATATAATAAAATTTTTACATAATTAAATTAATTTAAATTATATATATATATATATATATAGAAAGAAAAAAAAGAAAAAGAAAAAAAGAGAATATCATTGATGACCTATACATACCAATGGTGAATTGCATATGTCGAGATAACAAGCACAACATGAAGAAAAAGATCAACAATAAGCTTTGAGGACAAAGCAGGTCATCAATAAGCTTATAGGACAAAAGCTTTTTGAAGAGGAAGGTAATGATATGAATACAATTCATAACAAAATAGAGTAAATATAAATAATGGAAATAATAAATAATCAAATAATTGTTATGTTAAATAGTCACCAAGTTAAGTGAAAAGGCATGTCTAAAAGACATTCCCAATCATGAAGGGACACCCACCTAGTATATATGTAGGTCCTCATTGTAACATTCTACATATTGTACATTATATATATATATATATATATATATTCAGGGGTCTGTTACTTAACCAATGCTTGGACAAGGAAAATTTAGGCTTTGACGGAGTCGAATGGGTGTGGAAAATAAACCCTCCCAGATGAGCCACTGAGAGGCTATTCCAACTCTCCTTAAGGTCTGTCTCTAGGGCCCCGATGGCCCCCTCCATGTCTAGGTATGCCTCGTTGCCAAAGCATGAGAGACCCTCGATTATGATTGCGCAAGCCCACAACAACTAACATCGCTACTTAAATCAAATAAATATTCTCACCCGAATACACATTTTCTTGGAAATAAGAGGGGACAATGACACCACTTTTTGACTCTGATGGGTAATAGATAGTGTCCAAAGAGCCCCCAATGCAAACACATAAATACCACAATAAGCTACAAAAGATTGCGAATACCACCCAAAACTAAAATTGGCCTTGACCACCCTTTTGAGTATGCAAGAATGTATGGAGAGGTTGACCCCAACCTCGACCTTCCCACAAGACCAACTCCAAGTAATTTTAATGAGAAACCTCACAAGATGACCCCCACATTTCTAGTTGTGGCGTTGAGGAGCCGAAAATGACACTATACCCCAACTCTCAGCTGGGTAGAGGACAACACAAGGCCCCCCAGAAGAGAAACATGAAGAAAGGTAACATGCCCACTAAGGTCACTTACACCATGGACGTAACACTAAGTCTAATGATCTTAATGGACAATTGAGCCACACAACTAGAGCAGGACATACAAACAATAGTTGCTAGACCAACTTCCCTTCCACTGCACAACCTAGCTAACCGATGGAGTCCCTCTGAGGAGTTTTCACTACTATGAATTAGATTCTATGAAACATTCAAACCCAAAGATAAAAACAAGCTTGAGTCCCAGATTACCACCTGGGTGTTGATATACAATTGAAATTCACCATACTTAGTCAGTTGGAACACATATAAAGACACGCATTGATCGATGAACTAGCTCGATGCTACAAGGAGGCCACCACTGAACTAGTGTTGATAATTCCTTCTATGACTACAAATCTCATCTTCAAAATGCTATAAACGATTTTAAAAACCAAGGTAATCGATATTATACCCCTATCATTCTCGAGAATGTTCCTCCGTATGCCTCTCAACGTTGCTTGCTAAACACGCTTCGACATCATGCCGACTGCATGGGGGGCGATCATTATCCTTGTCTTGTGTACATTCAACGTTAGACACCCCCAACAGGGAATGAGCATATTTATTTATACCAACCAACAAAACCAATATAATTGATCCTATTTAACCAACCTAGATCCATCTTAACTCCAGATATACCAAGCGCCGAGAGGGATAAAATCTCTTTTCACTCTAAAAGAGGTTTGCACCTCAAGGGATTTGATCGCTCTCGACACTTGGTAGATCCAGCGTTAAGAGGGATCTATTCTGGTTTAATTAATAATAATAATATTAAATAATATTGAATTAATAATAATAATAATAATAATAAATTTATTGGTTTTTATTCCCCCCTTTAAATAAGTACTATATTTCCACATGAATACATATTAGATTCTCATAAACCTGATGCTAAAAAACCACTGGTAACTTAACTAAGTTTACTTTAACTACCCAACAAAATTTAATAGATGTAGAAATTTCTCTATAGATCAACTAGCTCTGATACCATGTAGAAAATCTCATTGTAGATTTACCTGATAATGCAATATACTAAAGCAAAATACTTAATCTACTTCTACAATCAAACTTGTGGAAGCTTAATAAATTTGAGCAAGATCAAGCGGAACACATATAACCAAAAGAAGAATCAATGCACATGAAACACAGAAGAATACTTAGGGGAAAGCCTCAGCTAAAAACCCCACTATCTGTATTATCATACAAGGTGGAGATACATCAGAATAATACAAAGCTTTAGCTCTCACAGCTAGCCAGCTCTCAATACAATCCTCCTGGATGCTCATAGGCTAACAAGGTTTCTCACAAACCTTCTCCTCTGCCCTCCAAGCCTCCTATTTCCTTGCGCATTTTCTTTGGGTGATCAACTGTTACCAAGTGTAACACTGATCACTCTCACTATTCTCACACCTTTTTCTAACACATTGTCAAAACTACACAATCCTCAAGGAACCTTGTTCCTTCTGCATGGATGAGTTTCCTTTATAGAAAAATTCCTCCAAATGATAGTACATTGTTCTTGTCTTTAATCTCAACTGTGTCTTTGTCTGAACTGACATGCATGAATTATTTATGAGAGAATCCTCAGTTATCTAGAGTACACTAGTTTGATGCATGCATGCATTAACTGACTGAAATCACAATTAGTTCCTTAAACTGTTTGGAACTAATCTAACTGGACTTAACTCAGTTAACTGAGCTAACTAATTAAAACTCAAATACAACTCATCCTTATCTCCTTAATTAAGGGATAATCTCTTCAATCAAAGGAATAACTGTTGCATGACTTCACAAAGACTTCTAGCTTGAATTTCTCCAACTAGTTAACTCAAGATGAATTAATTAATTATTTTCCAAGCAGCTGGTGAGACTAAATTCAAATTTTAATTCACAATTCTAATTCAAGGACAGACTAAAATTGGAATATACTTGTTGTTATTTTTATCATTTCTTGTTTCTATTTTCAACACTCCCTCTCAACAAGAAAGGAATTCAACTTGATCTTGATCCTGAACCTTTGGAATGTTTTGCATGCAACACTTCTCTCAAGTTTTGTTGCTCCAATAACTCAGAAAAAGAAAATATCCAACCTAAATTAGAATGATGCCTCTGTCATCAAAGCCTCTGACTGCTATTGCCTCTGTCAACTGAAAACTCTGCACTTCTGCTGACTTTGCCTTTCTGCACTGTTATCAACCCTTCTCTGTGCTCTTCAGTATCTGACTGCTCTAGCCTCTGTCACTTTGATCTCTGAATGCATCAATCCCACTGATTCCTCCCGCTACTATGTACTTTGGGCTCCTGTAGTAAGGTACGATCCATGAGATAAAACCTCTCAATGGAGCCTGCCCAATTTCAGCCTTCTTGGGACTATCACTTCACATCGCCCCACCTCATACCTAGAGGTATGGCTGCATGTGATCCCTCTACCCACTTGGTTTGAAATTACCCCCTACTGGAGGTCTCTGCATGAGTGGATGCCTCCACTCAGTCTCCTCTCAGCATCTCCAATGGTGGCTCCTCCACAATTGTCTGAGACTTCTTCTGGGGTTGCATGTTAAGAGGTAATTTACTCTCCCTCAACCACCAAGTCTCTAACATTTTCCTTGCTCCTTAAGGGATTGCATGCATCTTGAACCTCAAGAGCATACAGGTTCTTGATTCGTGAACCAATCTGCTTCACTTGTCCTGTGGTGATGTGTCTAAGGAAAACCTTTCCCTTATTGAAGACAACATCGTAGCCTTTGTCCTCCAACATCGGGATCGATACAAAATTCTTATTCAATCCAGGCACGTACTTCACATCTGTCAAGGGAATAAGAGCTCCATGCTCCCTCTGAAAAGCAACGTGTCCACTCTTGAAACACTAAACCTTTCGTCGTCACCCATATTTATGAGTATCTTGAGGTCTTTCTCCTCCAAGGTACTCAACAAAATTTTATTACCAGTCATGTGGAATGAGGTTCCATTGTCAAGAATCCAACCACAACCCATCATCGATGAAACCATGCATGCGATGAGGGTAAAATCCAATTCGAACTGAGAGGCCAGTGCCTCATCTTTCGATCCTTCCAAGGATCCCTTCTTGGACTTCTTTGATGGGTAATTAATCACATAATGACCCATCTCATGACAATTAAAGCATATCACTTTAGACTTGTCAACCTTCTTCCCTCCATGAGAAGAATTCGATTTGGAATGAGAATCCTTCCCCTTTCCTTTCCTTTTCTTACTTGCTAAGACCAACTTTTCTTCATCATCCTTGGATGAAGAACCATCTCGTGTGCTCCTCTTGATCTCCTCCTGCATGAGATTCGACCATAGTCGTTCCCAATCTGGCAGTTTCTCCCTTCCATTCATAGGGTCCTGGTAGCTATGGTAGCCCTTTGGAAGGCTGAGGAGAGCGAGGCTCACCATATCTTCATCAGCAGTAGTTATTCCCACACTACCAAGCTCATCTTTGCAGGTGGTGAGCTTGTTTAGATATGTAGAAATAGTATCGCCCTTTTCCATCTTGATTTTCCGAAGCTTATCCTTGAGTGCCAGTTTCCTCTGGTCGATGCTATTCTGATAGAGGTACTTCAATGTCTTTCACATTGAAAATAGAGTCTCCTTCCCATGGAGACTCGAGACAATATGGTCTTGAACTTCCTCTAGAAGAATCTGCCTCGCCTTTGCCACACACTTCTTTCATTCAACCAATTCTTATGCATTAGCTGCAATTGGCTTGGGGATTTCTTGATTAATGAAATCCTTCAAACCATTGTATTCTAATACTACTTCCATGTGATCCTTCCATGCTATGTAATTCGAGCTTCCATCCAGCGCATACTCGAGTTTCAAGCCATTGAACACCATTGGTGAACTTAGAAGTATGATAAGAAATCTATTTTACTCCTCCAACCAAGAACTTCAAACTTCGAATTTCCCTTCTTTAGTATACTGTTCACAGCTTTGATCACCTTTGCTCTAATACCATGTAGAAATTTCTCTATAGATTAGCTAGCTCGGATACCATGTAGAAATTCTCACTGTAGATTAACCTGCTAATGCAATATACTAAAGAAAAATACTTAATCTACTTCTACAATAAAACTTGCGGAAGCTTAATAGATTTGAGCAAGATCTAGCGGAACACATATGACCAGAAGAAGAATCAATGCACATGAAACACAAAAGAATACTAAGGGGAAAGCCTCAGCTAAAAACCCCACTATCTGTATTATCATAAAAGGTGGAAATACATTAGAATAATACAAATCTTTAGCTCTCACAGCTAGCCAGCTCTCAGTACAATCCTCTTGGATGCTCACAGGCTAACAAGGCTTCTCTCAACCTTCTCCTCTGCCCTCCAAGCCTCCTATTTCCTTGTGTAGTTTCTCTGGGTGATCCTACTGTTAGCAAGTGTAACAATGATCACTCACATTGATCTCACACCCTGCTCTAACACACTGTTAGAACTACACAATCCTCAAGGAACTTTGTTCCTTCTGCATGGATGAGTTTACTTTATAGGAAAATTCCTCCAACTGATAGTACATTGTCCTTGTCTTTAATCTCAACTGGGTCTTTGTCTGAACTAACATGCATGAGTTATTTATGAGAGAATCTTTAGTTATCTGGACTACACTAGTTTGATGCATGCATGCATTAACTGACTGAACTCACAATTAGTTTCTCAAACTGTTTGGAACTAATCTAACTGGACTTAACTCAGTTAATTGAGCTAACTAATTACAACTCAAATACAACTCATCCTTATCTCCTTAATTAAGGGATAATCTCCTCAATCAAAGGGATAACTATTGCATGACTTCACAAAGACTTCTAGCTTGAATTTCTCCAACTAATTAACTCAAGATGAATTAATTAATTATTTTCCAAGCAGCCGGGGAGACTAAATTCAAATTTTAATTCACAATTCTAATTCAAGGACAAACTAAATTTGGAATATATTGAATGCTATTTTTAGCATTTCTTGTTGCTATTTTCAAAGAAAAATAATAACCTATAATTTTTATTTTTATTATATTAGTTTGAAGTTAACTAAGGTTATTTTTATTTTTATTATTTTATTATTTTTGTTTACATGACAAGACATTAGAACACCTTTATCATACTGGGTTAGAGAGCGCATCTTGGCACAACAAACAAACCAATATAATTGATACTATCTAGATCAAACTTTATATATTACACACATGCAATATAACATTAATATTTATGATATTATTATATAATATAGATGGAATATGTAGTAAAGCCACCTCATGCTTGTCTTTTTTTTTATGTTTTATTTTATTAAAATGAAAATTTATCTTATGGTTGCTACAAAATTAAAATTAGAGAACTTTTGAGGTCAAAAAATGGGCCTCCTAAGAAGTATTATAAAATCATAGTGGAGATAATAAAATAAGATTAGATTATATCATCAAATTTTAGAGGGAATAAAGAAAAAAAACTATGTTTTCAACTCGTATTTCAACTTATTTTCCTACGGTTTTACTCAAATTTTGAGTGGGAGCACTCATTGGATGCAAAATTTAATTCCTCAACCAAGGAGTACCCATGTTGCATACTTTCGATGAACCCTGCTAAACGAAAAATGAGAAATACATGGAAAACATAATTGCAATCACATTTTCATGTATTTCTCATTTTTTGTGTAACAGGGTCCATCGAAAGTATGCAACATGTGTACTCCTTAGATTAAGAATTAAATTCAACATCCAATGAGTTCTCTTGCTTGTAATTTGAGTATAAATGTAGGGAGATAAGGTCAAAATACGAGTTGAAAAAATAGTTTTTATATTAATTTTTTTTAATCTTTTACTTTTTTACTTCAAAAATGGTGAACCATCCCCATGGCTGACATCATCTTCTTGAATCCTATTGGTTCTTATAAATTTAATTTTGGTTGTACAATTTTGATTTGAGGCCCATTTTAGGCCTCAAAATCTCTCTAATTTGAATATGAATATAATTATTTGATTTATATAGTTAATTTTTTTGTTATTTTTTCTTAAATAAAATTAATAATTTATAGTTACTTTAATTCATTAACATGAAAAATTATCTTATGGTTGATACAAAATAAATATTAATATGGATATAATTATTTGATTTATATAATTAATTTTTTGGTAATTTTTTCTTGAATAAAATTAATAATTTATAGTTGTTTTCTTGGGTAGAAATTAAGACTTTTGATAAGTTAAGGGAAGATAAATCTCTCAAATAACAAGCCTCACATCTTATTTAAGGTACACTAGTAATTTGTTCCATGTAACAATTTTTTTAATAAGTATTATTAAAACATATATTAATATTTTTAGTTGTTTATTCACAAATTATTATAATAATTCAATTCATTGTAATGCACTCTCCCATCCCCTTATTCTTCCTTAGGTTGTGGGAGAGGTTACTTTATAATTAACCCAACTTCCATGGTCTCACTATGAAGATGGGATTGCAAATATACTCTTTTTCTAACTTTGTCAAAATCCAAAATGAATACTAGCATTGAGTTCCATTCATCAAGAGCTGTCTGACGACATAAATTTTATCTCAATTTGACTTCCAAATTGAAAGTTACGCTCTTTTAAAGTTTGACCAATTAATCCTTGCCACATCAACATAACAATGCCACATGTGGCCCACTTGGCTCTGCCACATCACCCAGAATAGTGCCACGTCACCCGAAACATCTATGTGGCATCCATGTGGCCATAGTCATGTACCCATGACGCTTGGCACCTCATCATAGTTTGTGGGTCCGAAACCCTTCATGCAATGCATTGATTTCCTTTACATATGGTCTTGTAGAAAATCTGAGTGCAATTGATTTTTGCACCTTGGCATACCTGTTGGACACTTGGATTTCAAATTGCCATATCTCTAAAGGATGTCCAATCCTCACATGATTAATCTATCACATAGGCCCCACCCAAATATATCTACGAAATCCAACTCCATTAAATTTGGGCTCGCACAAACTTTCCACTAGGCCATGCTCCACCATTGATACATCCATAAAGATGTAAATATGGCTCAATGCATATCCGACCTGCAAATACCTTTTCATCATTTGAAACTTTCCAAATCACCCAGATCCTAGATTCACTTATCAAACAATGTAACATTCAGTTCCTCCTTAGCGGAGCCCTCACTAGATATTACCTCCTTATTGACTTCTCCACAATATATTTGAATAATTTCAAATCTAGTGTGTTCTGAAAAGTGCATAAGTGCAAACTAGCCAAATGCTAGGATTCTATGATACATCTGCTAAACCTGAAGTGCATATGACTTGGACACATGGCCTTGCCAACCGAATAAACATCTGACTCCTCTGCCCTTGGATATGTATGCTAGTTGAAAAGGGTATTTAGCCTTAGATACAAGGCTCTTTTGATAGCTCATACAATCTCAGTTTTATCGATAATTAGACTTAGAATTCTAAGAAATTGTAAGGGCTCAATGAGAGTTTTCCTTGAAGCAGGGAATTTCCCATATCACTCATTTTCTAGAGTTAAAGCCCCTATTAAAACACTAAATGTTCCAAGTATTATACCATCAATGGACCCATCAACATGCCTATTATTAGGCATTGAAACAAGCTAAGCCATAACTAATACTACCATGTAGATCACATAAAACAACATCGTATTAAACCACATAATGGGTCCCAAACAACACTATCACATATCAAACAATAAAATTCACACACTGTAATGGTCTAGTTAAGCACATCAAGAAGCCACACATGACTATGAATATAACTCTGCATTTTTTGATCATATCAAAAAACACAGAGGCCTCCAATCCTCTCAAAACCATGAATACAATCACATACAACATTTCATCATAGATAATAGGAATACCACATTCCTCCATTAACAATGAATAAAATGTTAGTTGAAGTAGATTAAGCGACCATGTATATTCATGTAAACAAATCATGATCATATAGAGATCTCAACAACCTTCTCAAGCTAGAGCTAATCCATTGTAAAGTACTAAGAATGTTGCATCCACATAACTCAATCAACTCATAATCACCTTAGGTCTAGAATTCAACTGGTTAACCATGATTAGATAGTGAATCAAACACTTACATAACTGGCACAAGATTAATCATTAGTCATAATCACAATAAGGCATACCATAGCCTATAATCTAACATCCTTAACCAATGATTTTAATAACTTGAAATGGTTAGCAATTGAAAGAGGGACTTCAACCTTCCACCCAATCATAGGACAACTAAGGAGTTAAGTGCCCAAGGGTATTCATACCACTAATCAGTGATATAGAAAAAAGTCAAGAGGAGGAATCCACTATCCTAGTGGTTTATCCACTACTCCCTGGTAGTAATCACTTGAGTGACTCACTCTATCTCTCAAGAATCAATCACAGGGTTTATCCAAGGTTCATGAAAGGTTTTCTTAGTCCAAGAGTATGATCTTAGTCTAAGGGTGGTTCTTCGACCCAAGGTAAGCATTGGGTGAATAAATATCTCCATTGATCCTTCTCAGCCAAATCCAATACCAATGCGTACTGGGTCACACTAGAATGCAGGGAACAAGTTTCTAATCACACCCCAAGGATTTCTCCACGCTAATTATACTAAACGATCATGCTATTATGCATACATTTCTTTTCACTAATTTGTTTTCTCATTCAACATCCTAACTTCCATCCACTCATATTGCGGGGAAAACAAAAAATCATGGGCACTCATGTTCCTGCCCAATCGCTCCTTGCTGATATCATCAAGCGTGGAGCGTTATTTTCTACCAACAAAACCACATCTCAACCTCTCTACCCTCCTTTATTTTCATTGCTTCTCTTGTGTAATAACTTCCTCTACATGCCCCAAGAATATTGACAATATGGGCTCGTTCTCTATTACAAGTTGCCCATACACAACTTCTATTCTTGCACCAACATACCATTTAATCTGTTAAGGAGCTAGGTAGGGGAATAAATGAAGTCGCTTGCATTTGAACTCAACACAAACAACTCCTCCTAAGCCTCTGAATCCATGTCCACTCCTCCCACTCAACCATATTCTACATTTTCAGATTATTTCACATAAACAAATATACATAGTGACATTTACATAAGGGGTAGCAAAAAGTGGTGCCACAATCATGTCAAGAGAAATAATACAATATTTTTTGTGGCTTATACAATAATCACCCATTAAAATGTATTTAATAAAATAATAAGGATCTTATAATTTTTTTTGTTTAAATCTAATATATATATATATTATAGATATATATATATATTTATATATATATATATATATATAATATATTTATAATATTTTAAAATTTTTGCTATTTAAGGGTTTTTACTATTGATAGTTTAATTTCATATTTTTTTAAGTGTTAATAATAAATCTCAAAGGTAACGAGATACACAGATGGCATGGAGAACAACTGAGGATCGCGCTCAGCCCTAGCTGTTGCTGCAGCTCCTAGTGTGAAGTAGCATCCACTGCACCTCAACGGCCCTCACTGTTGAGGTCAAAATGATAGGAAGAGGAAGGTGAGATCACAGCTGTAGCATTCGGCAGGCAGCTACTACCCTAGATCGTATTGGCCCTCAACGACCTTCTGCTGCTAGGGTTTGAGAAATATGGATCCACTAGAAGATGAAGATCACCATCACATAGATCACTAGCAAGAATCATAAGTAACAACAAAAGGTTTTGCTTCCCTCATCTTTGCAATGGGTCCAACAAAGAATAGGCCATCAGTTTCAAAGTTTGTTAAAAGAATGGAAGAAATACCTGAAATATCTCTCCCTCCAGCACTCCCAAGAAAAGCAAGACTCTCCCTGGCAGAACGAGGATTAGTAGGGTAGTTTATTGGGTTGTGGCCATCACCCAAGACTGTGCAAAAGTGGGTAGAAAGAAACTGGGCTGCATCAATATTTGGGAATATCTCAATCAGATTTTGTGGTAGAGGTTACTACCCCTTCCACTTTGAAACCAAAGAGGAACCCGATCTGATATTCAGGAACGATCAGGATCGGTCCATACTTCATGGATACAAGGGGACTATATCTGAACAGGTGGACATCGGACTTTGATCCAGAAATGGATGTCCCAAATGTTGTTCCAGTATGTGTAAGACTGCCACATCTTCCCCTCCACTGCTGGGGAGATGATTCAGTTAAAGCCATAGGAAACACAGTCGGGAAATATATAGACAGATGTGAGCCGAAAGAAAACATGCATGCCTGCGCCAAAATCTGCGTGGAAGTGAAACTAGGTAAAGGTCTCCCAAAAGCTATCAAAATAAAAGTGGATCAATGGACGCACATACAAAAGCTAGACTATGAGAAAATCCTCTTCAAATGCAAGGTATTTCATGAATACGATCATCTTGCAAATAGATGTACAACAAATAAAGAAAATGAAAGTGAAAAGATTGAGGATCTAGAAAATAAATGGGAACAGGTCAAACGAAAGAAGGTAGCCAACAAAAAACAAGTCTATCACTCCTCTCAACCCTCACAATCTGCTGAAGCTCACTCCCTCTAGCCAAAAGTAAACTTAGCTAGCCATAACCCCTTTGATCCACTGCTCCCATCAGATCCCCCATCCCCTGGAGCCAAATCTAGATCTAGATCTAGATCTAGAACCCCATGCTCCCCAATCCCCCAGTGGTCCCCCCATCCCCCAAAGATTCAACTCACCTCTCTCCCCCTCCCTCAGTAGATAGTATATTAACTAGAAAAAAAGTTAAAGAAGCATTCCCAAATGCATAAAACCAAAAAAAAAGTTGGAAGAAAGACAAATAAAGAAAGAAGGGATGAAACAGCAGCAAAAGAAATGGCCCTAGTAACCCAACAACCCATGGATACTTATCTAGGGAAAAGTACAGGAAATATGGAGAAAAGCCAGCATAAGGGGAAAGGAGCCAGGCACCACCCAACAAGTAAATAATGATAATAGTCTCTTGGAACTGCAGAGGAATAGGACACCTTTTAAGGAAAATGCAACAAGAGACATTTTGACAAAAGAAAACTCAGATATCCTTATGATCCAGGAGACAAAAGTAAACAACCAAGAATTGGAAAACCTTAAAAAAAAGTTTAGGCAATATGAAGGGGAAGCAATCCAGGCAACTGGGGCTTCAGGAGGCATATGCATAATCTGGAATAAAGGAAGGTGGGAATCAATGGGGAAAAATAGGGCAGCACTGGATTTTAATGGATATTAGGAGGATCAACACAGAAGAGAAATACAGGGTGATAAATATATATGCCCCCAACCACTATAAGGAGAAAGAACAGTGCTGGGGAACAATTAAGGAAGTATTACAAGAAACTCAAGCTGGGAAAATAATTTTAGGAAGAGATTTAAATCTAGTTATAAGCATAGAGGAAAATTCTGGAGGGAACTATCAAGTGGATTTATCCAGGAACTCTTTAGAAGAAATAATGGAACAATATAGCCTTCTGGATATCCCTCCAAATAATGGAAAATATACCTGGAATAACAAGAGAGTGGGTAAAAGTAACATAAAAGAAAGACTGGACATAATTCTGATCCAAGAAAACATAAATGTACAACTCTATCAAATCCAAAATCATTCACACCATAGCTTCTGATTATAAGCCGGTTGTAATAGAAATGAGCAATATGGAAAACCAAGGCCCACTCCCGTTTAAGTACAGCTCAATCTGGGACAGCAACACAAAAATCAACGAATTAGTTAAAGGAGCATAGGCACCAAGAATACTAGGCTCACCACAATACATATGGGAGACAAAATAAAAGAAATGTAAGAACGAAGCTAAAGGAATGGGCAAGGTTAAGTGAAATAAAAAAGAAAAGAAAAGAAAAAAGAGCTACAATAGAAAATGGACAACATGCAGGCTAAAAAAGAATGTAAAGAAGAAAGTAAGCAAGACTACCTAAAAGAGAAAGAAATATTATGGGAGATATACAAGGAAAACAGGAAAGAGGAGGAAGAGGCCAGACTGAAATCTAGAAGCCTCTAGCTCAAGGCAGGGGACAAGAATACGTCTTTTTTTCACAACAGTATGAAAATCAGAAGATCTAGAAACCAGATAGAAAAAATACAAGTGGAAAATCAAGAAATCAAAGGAGCGAAAGAAATAAAAAAAGAAGCCCACAAGCACTTCAAAAACTTATTGTCAACAATAGAGGAAACGGCTAAATATGAATAAATTTTGCAGCATACAAAGAAGAAAATAAAAAAAGAACAAAACAAAGACATGTGCAAGGACCTCACAGAAGAAGAAATTGAGGAGGCCATCTGGAGCCTACATTTGGAAAAAGCACCCGGGCCAGATGGACTCACAATAGCCTTCTACATAAATCATTGGCATACAATCAGAAAGGATTTCTTAAGAATGACAAAGAATGTTTTCAAAAAAGAAAATGGGAAGCAACACAAGATCTTCCTATCTTGCTTTGGTTCCAAAGGAAGCAAACCCCTCCACCTTCAATAGGCTCCGACTCATTTCTTTGTGCAATTCCTCCTACAAGATAATAACAAAAATAGTGGCGAATAGAATAAAGAAAATGCTGCACTTAATTATCTCAGAAAACCAAGGAGGGTTTGTCCTAAGCAGACAAATCATTGACAATGTCATAATAGTTCAGGAAGTTGTCTACTCCAGTATCTTAAAGAAAGAAAAATGTATGATAATCAAACTAGATATGGCAAACACTTTCGATAGAGTCAGCCACCCATATCTAATGGCTGCACTTCAGAAATTGGGCTTCTGAAAAGAAATAATAGAATTGATGCAAGAATGCATATCCACTCCCTAGATCACCCCCCTCATCAATGGAAGACCCAGTGATTTTTTTCAAAGCACAAGAGGCCTTAGGCAAGGCTGCCCTCTATCACCATTTCTCTATATAATAATGGAAGAAACTCTTAGTAGAGCATTGGAAACTCAGAGGAAAGGAAGAACTATCACAGGACCGAGAATAGAAAAAGGAATAAAAGCTATAAATCATTCCTTGTTTGCAGATGATACATTGTTGATGGGAGGAGCATCAACAATAATAGCAAGAATATTCAAAAAATAATGGATGCATTTCTACAGGTGTCAGGTGGACTTTTGAATAATACAAAATGCAGGATCTATGGGTGGAACATTCCACTGAGAACTATGCAAAGAATTTCCGAAATCATGGAAATCCCAGCACAGGAAAATTGGAATCACTTCCTCTATCTGGGATTACCAATATCAAAAGAGACCATGAAGGCATAAATATGGACAAAACAAATTGGGAAAATGCAAGACAGGATAAAGAATTGGGGAATGATGTGGTTAAATATGGCTGGAAGGGTGATATTAATTAAGGCTCTCCTTGCTGCATTGCCAATATATCAATACGCCCTAATCATGGCACCAGCAAGTGCCCACAAGAAAATGGAATTAATTCTAAGAAGTTTTCTCTGGCAGGGTGGGAAGAAGGAAAACAAAATGTTCATTTTGATGAGGTGGGAACAAGTAGTGCTACCATATGAACAAGGAGGCCTATCCATTCGGTTGCCTGGGCTCATGAATGCAGCCCTAGGAATGAAAATTGTTTGGAGACTCATAACAGGTAATGAGAGCTAGTGGAAAAAATCCCTCATAAATAAATATTTGAATGGTTCCAAGGAGAAATTGCTGAATGGAAACATCCCAATAAGACAAAGCACCAAAGTATGGAAGCTAGTTAAAAGAGTCATCCCAATAATGAGCAGCCACATTTCCAAAACTCCAAGGAATGGAAAAAAAATCTCGATATGGGAAGACAGAATCATGGGAAAAGACCCATTACAGGATCACCCAGAATTGGATGGCATTCAAGAGTGGATGAGAGGGAAAGGCTTTAACACCTTACATTCAATCTCCCTGTGGAATCAAAAGGAATGGAAGGAATGGAAAAGGCCAGCAATCCCAAAAAATATGGAAGGACAATGGAACAAAATCAAGCAACATCTAAAGGGGGCAACACCAATTCATAGTGATGAGGAAGACAATTACCTTTGGGACCCAAGTAATGGGCAATATAAAATCAAAACTAGATATAAAATTCTCCAAGATCAAACCAATTAGCAAGACTGGGAACCATGGAAAATAGCATGGAAATCTGAAAGTTTGCCTAAGATAAAAATTTTCATTTGGATGCTATTAAAAGGAAAGATCCTGACTGGCGAAAACCTTAAAAAAAGAGGATTTCAAGGACCATCAAGATGCCCATTATGCCAACAGGAAGAAGAAACCATTCAACACTTATTTCAGGACTGTAAATTCTCAAGAGAATGCTGGGAGCAACTCTTGAGCCCACTGGAAGTAAATATAGACTATGGTAAACCATTGCTGGAATTTCTCAAAATTCTACAGAAATCCTACCCATATGCAACAAAGAAGAAAGTCACAATTATAAGAATCTGGAAATGCATTCCAACAGTCCTATGCTGGCAAATTTGGCTGACTCGGAACAAGTGCATCTTTAAAAACCAAAATCCTAGAATTGGAAAAATATTATCAAAAACATGGGGACTAACTTCAGAAATATTCAATGAAAAAGGAACTGCTCCAACGGAATATAGTATCCTTCAACAAGAAGAAAGAGAATGGATGAACAAATCCATAATAGACAACAATGGTAAAAAGGGACAGAGAAAAGAAAGCTCAGGGAAAAACTGGAAACTGAGAATGACTGAAGAAGAAACTGAAAGTTGGAAAAGACTACAAAAGAGATATTATTTGCTATTTGATGGAGCCTCCAAGAATAATCCTGGAAAGGAAGGAGCAGGTGGGATAATTTTTGATCCAAGCGGGAAAAAAATTCTCACATATGAATGAGGATTGGGACAAATTTCAAATAATAAGGCTGAAGCTTATAGCTTGCTCATGGGGACAAAAATAATTAAAAAAAGAGGAATCCAAAATCCAGTAATCCTGGGAGATTCAACCATCATAATTGAGGGAATGATCTGAACCAAAAGTCCAAGAAACGAGTTTATGAGAATAATTATCAAAAGAATAAGAAGGAATTTAGAAGACTCTGATAGTGTAACTTTCAAACATATACCGAGGCTTCATAATCAGCAGGCGGATCTCCATGCAAATAAAGCAGTGGAGATGAATGAAGGAAGAGTCCGTGAGAACAATGAAGAATACCATCACTCTGTGCCATAAGATCAAAATGAATTTGAAAAGACTAAAGTATTGGGGAAAAAAGGGACAAAGCAAGATAAATCATGGAAAAAATAAAAAAAACAAAAAACAAAAAAAATAAAAAAACACATAGCCCAAAGAAATCTCAGAAAATCATGGATAGGCAGAGGAAAAAGCAAGAAAAAAAGGATATGCAAATGATCATTGTCAGAAAATGCAATCTAAGTCATAAGGTTCATGAGCAAACTAAGCACAACTCAGAACAAAATCGAGCTAGAGAAGGAAAAAGCACGCAAGTGACAGCTCTCAAGTTCAACGCATGGGAGGATCGTTTCAACTATGAGTTTGGAGGCAAGCCTGCAACGCATAAGCAACACAACTCTAAAAGATAGCGGATAGGAGAATGAATTGTGATCTGCTACGAAGTTATTATTTTCCTGAGGCCAGTGACTGGCTCACGACTCTCCATAGCGCTTCCAGCCCAACACTCTCGAAGCTCAGTCACTTTTTGGTTAGCAAGAGCAACTGCTCTTTGCGCAATTCATATCCCCTCCCTCACACAGGCTTCCGCGTGGTCTATAAGGCGCGCTCAGCTACATTCCCTCCCTCTAACCTGCTTAACTCCACCCTCTGTACCTCATTCACCTGCAATCACACTTCAGCTGGTAGCCCTTGTATCAGTTAGCCTTCTGTTTTGGTTTGACAAACCTCTACCCATAATTACGTGGCTCATACACTCCTTCCTCCTCTTTGAGCAGCCATTGTCTTCCCTCATCCAACTCTCATCGCAGAGTTTCACTATCTGCTGCATATTACCTCCCTCTCTCCAAAATCGCAGGCCCTCCATCATATTATCTATCCCAGCGGCAATATCTATAGCTACATAAAAAATTCAGAACATAGGGCATCAAATCAGAGCAACAAAGGATCAAGGGAGCACAGGCAGCTACAACAAAGCAAGGAGAAACAATAGTCAGATGGAGTTTAACCCCATTGAGAAGGCAACCAGGAACGACTCATGCCCAACATGCAAAGGAAACAAGGTCATGATACATTGCCTGCAGCAGTCTCTCAAATATCTAAGAAGTGAAATGAGAATGGAGTATAGCTTTCAGAATCAAAATATGGCAGTGCAACAACATGAGATAAATGATCTGAAAACCAAGTGCAAGCATCTGAAGGAAGCAGTAGAATACTACAAGAGAAACACTATGAACAGTGAAGGAGAAAACTTAGTCAACAACAACTTCATGACTGAAGTAGCCCAAGAAAACTCCGTCAACAAGCCAAAAACCCAATGAGAATTTATGTTACGTAAATTTGTTTTTTTAGTAGGACAATACATCTAGCAGTATCCTAGAATAGTTAAAAGAATCTATGAAGTTTGGAAATTAAGCACAGGAGAAGGGACTGCGCTCTTGTCTTGTTGCTTAGTCTTCTATCGCAATATAATTGAATGTAATAGGAGCTTTCTCTACACTCTCTTTTTGTAATATATCATCTAACCGATCTTGTTAAAAAAAAATACTAATAAATCTCAAAGGTCTAATGCTCTAAAATATTGATATTCTTTTTCTTCGAAGTTATTGAAAGCTTTTATGTTACATAATGTGAACGACATTTTCTCCCTAAAATCCTGATAAACGTGTAATATTTGATCGTAGTAGTTGTTATCAAGTTCTATTAGTGTCGGGAAGAAAGTTCATAAGTGTAGGGTGGGAATTTGAACTTTAATGCATAGGGTGGTAAATCGATGAATCTTGTGGTAATTAAATTATGAAAGTTTCGTTTAAATTAATCTACGAATATCTCCAACTTCATTTTACTCCTTACATTTCATTTTTAGTTTGTTAAATTTTTCATAATAACAAAAAGATTTCATAGGTGCAGCTCTAGTTAGTATAAATATTAGTTCAATAACTGATTTCATGTGTTTTTGTTGGTTTCATTTGAACTGTAGTTTATCTTTTAAAAACACATTTGGAATAGATAATATGATGAATAAAGGGAAGGGTAAATAGGTTCGATTTGAAGGGGAAGTTGAAAATAAAAACCTTAACTTGGTCTTTTTTTTATGCTTTACATAACATTAGGGTCAAGAACTAATTAGAATGGAGAACAATTTAGAAATAGCTAGAGGAAGACAACTTTGAAAGCTAACTTCTTATGAACCTTGCACCTTAAAAATGATAAGAAATAATAATTATAATCTTCTTTAAGGGGGAAACTTTCTTTTAAAATGAATACAATGTACAAGACAAGATTTGATGATCCTAAGACTAGGTCTCCTTGGGGTGTGTGTGTGTGTGTATAGATATGAGACAAATGGTACAATTATAATAAAATGGTACCTTGAAAAGTTCAACCCTACATAACAATATAACAATAGAAATGTAATCACTCAATATCTAGGGCTTAACATGTCCCCACCCTTGAAATAAGTGTTGTCCTCAACGCTTGACTATCTGCAGGTGTTTTTTCACGAACAACTCCTCTTTCCATGTTGCTTCTTTGACTAGGAAATTCTTCCATTTGATGAGGTACTTAGTAACTACTAACTTTCTTAGCTATTTAATCCTTGTTTCTAGGATTGTTTTTGGTTCTAGTATGATTTTCCTTTGTTCATTAATCTTTGGTAAAATAATTTGGACTGGGATGTTGTTACCAATTACCTTCTTTAAGAAAGACAAATGGAAGATTGGATGTACATATGAATATGGAGGAAAATCCAATTTGTAAGCGATACTTCCAATCCTTTGCAACACCTTATAGGGGCCATAATATATAAATGCTAATTTATCATCCTCCTTTTGTTGCTTGAGTGAAATATGTTTATATGGTTGTAGTATCACAAATACCCAATCCCCCACTTCAAATTCCATTCCATTACGATGCTAATCTGCTTATTGTTTCATCCTATTTTGTGCTAAAATCAAGTTGTCCTTCAATAGTTTGAGAGCTTGTTGTTGGTGGCTTTATGTGGTCCTCTACTACTAGAACCTTTATAGGTTCTTTCAAGGGTGATGTGATGTATGGAGTATGATATGCATAAAGTGCGATAAATGGTGACATTTTGATAAGTATCAAAGGATTTAGATAAGTGACATTTTGAAACCATTTAACCCATTATGTCTATTTATCTAATCCAAAACAATGTAGACATCCTTCTAAATATTTATTTACAATATTAGTTTTACCATTATATTGAGGATGATAAGATAAGTTGTGACCAATTAAGTATCCAAACAAGAAAATAATTTAGTCCAAAAATTTCCAGTGAAAATTGGATCTTTGTCACTTATAATAATTTTCAGTATTCATGTAGTGTATGGAGTATTTCCATGAATGATTTTTCAACTATATTTTCTTTAAAAGGATGAGAAATAGAGAAAAAGGGCATAATTTTTTATTCATTCTAACACTACCATAACGACACTCTTTCCTTCATATTTCGGTAAACTTGTAATAAAATCTATTGAGGCTTCATCCCAATTAGGCTTTATATGAGTAATGGTTGAAGAAGCCATGTGGAATTGATTGTCTCTCCCTTATTTTCTCGTAAAATCAAACATTCAACCACAAAATTTTGGACATCCTAATTGAGAACCCTAAATGTCATCCTAAAGGAGAAGTGTGTAATTCCAAAATGGTTTTTTTTTTTGAGTTGAGAATTAAGTATAAACAATATTGATACCACAAAAAATCATTATTCCACACAATTTTTTCTACTACATCGGGGTCCTCTTGTAATTGTTGAATGATATTGCATACTTTCTCATCTTGCTTCTTGCACCCAGTTATATTGTGGAATGTAAATAGCGCATATTAAACCCTTTGTGTCTTCCTCTTTCCTTGAGAGTCCATCTCGCATACTATATTATATATATAATATATATATATATATATATATATATATATTATATTCATTCACAATTCAAAATATTTATAACCCATTTTTGTTGCTCTTATGAAGATAGTCTTTGTTCCATGAAATACTTCAGATGATCATGATCTAGTTTTACTTTGAAGTGTCTTACTACTAGGTATGGACACCATTTCTGAAATACATGTAATATGGACAACAATTATTTTTCATAGATGGGGCTGAGTAAGTTCTTTCCTTTACTTTCACTACTTTTAAAGGCAAGGGGCCTTCCTTATTGCATCAAAATTGCACCAATTCCATGGCTTGAGGAATCACACTCCATAATGAAGGTTTTTGTGAAGTCATGTGTCATCATGACAAGTGTTGTACACATATCCTCTTTAAATTCTTCAAAATATTTTGTTTCTTATTTAGTCCAAGAAAATTATTCCTTCAATAATTTTGTTCGAGGTACTTCAATTTGACCATAATTCTTGACAACCTTGAGGTATATCCTATCAATACAAAAAATCCTCCAAGTTTCTTCAAGGTTTCGGGTATTGGCCATTCCCTCATAGCTTTGATTTTGTTAGGATCCACTTTGACATCCTCATGGGATACAATATGACCCAAATATTCCACTTCATGAACCCTAAAGGAACATTTTTAAGGTCTTGCATACATTTGTTTCCCTTCTAATATTGTTAAACACTATTAATATGTTGTACATGCTCTTCCCAATATTTGTTGTAGATCAACGCCATAAAAAATTAGTAACAACAAATTTCTAAGGAAGGGTTTGAAATAGAACTCATTAACCTTTGAAGTTGAAGACACATTTATAAGTCCAAATGGCATAACCAAAAACTCATAATGACCTTCATGTGTTCTAAAGGATTTTTTGGGAATGTGTTATTGCCTCATTCTGATTTGATGATATCCAAAATGGAGATTCAAAGTAGTAAAGAAAAATTCTCCATGCAATTCATCTAATAATTTATCAATGATAGGAGTATGAAACTTATCTATCTTTAATTGTCAATATGTTAAGCTATCTATATTTTGGACACATATGCCATGAATCATCTTTTTGATAATCATCACCACTTGAGAAGAGAAAACACTTTGTCTAGGTTGAATGATGCCAAATTTTAACATTTCTTGAACCATACGTTCAATCTCACTCTTGTTCATATGGATGCATGGAAGGCCTAATGTTAGGTTATACGCTTCTAGGTTGCAAATGAATATCCTAGTCATGATCTCGAGTAGGTGGAAGATCGTTAGGCATATCTCTGAATACCTTTAAGTAATTGTTGATAGTTTTTTGGAGATCCCCTAGAGTAGAGGATATAAAAGTTTGAACATCTAATGAACACAAGTGTGCAATTACACTTCAATTTTTTAACAATTTTGTCATGCTATTAGAACTTGTTACTTTTCTAGATTTCCCTTGGACACCTTTAAGCTCAACTTCCTTTCCTTCCAAGGAAATCATATAAATATATCTTGAAAATTAAGGGCCACTGTTTCCATTGATGGTAACCATTAGACGCCTAATAAAACATTGACAACACCCATTTGGATTGCAATCATGAGACCATCCAAAAAAATACCCCCCCATATTCAATGTAATATTATGGAACTTCCCTGAAAAAATTATGTTACCTCCATCTGCAATCATTACTTGAAATTATGGTGTTGGATATGAAAAAAATTAAGAAGTTTTTCAAATTTGTAATTGATCAAGTTATGGGTACTACTTGAATCAATCAATACTGTTGCCTTTTTCTTTTTGATATATCCTTGTATCTTCAATGTTTGTGGAGAACTCATATTGGCTAATATATGACAAGATATTGTTGGATTAGTCTCTTCTAGCTCCAGAACTTGTGTTGGTTCCACTTCTTGATATTCTTCATCTTTATAGTTTATGAAAAATCGTTTATTCTCGCTGCATTTATGCCCCTTACTATACTTGTTACAATTGAAACATAGTCCCCTTTCTCTTCTTTCATCCATTTTCCGAGGAGTCAACCTTGTTGGTTTAGGAGAGGAAGCATGTTGGAAATAATGTTCATACTGAGAGGGGGGGGGGGGGGGTGAATCAATATTATGACTAATTTTAAATTCTTTATTCCAATTTATTTTTCTTTTTAAACTTGGAATTCATCCATATATCCAACAACAATATATATATATAATGTGGTAGCATCATAAACTCAACACACAAGCATATAAATCGTAAGCATCATACACATTAGACATAAGGCTTTTCAAGTGGAAACCATTTCAGGAAAAAACCACAATGCTTGTTGTTGTTATTGATGTAAATAAGAGCACCTACTCTATTACATCAATTTTTTTTGTGAGCACCCACTCACACGAAGGACCAACTCCCTTTGATTGTTTGCTAGCACAGACTAGTAAGAAGCAACAACTCCCTCTATTTGTAGACACTTGTCCAGCTTTCCATAAGCACCATGTGAGGCACTGACCTCACAGATTTGTTGAAAGCACCAACTTGCAGCTCCTTGGATATTTGCAAGGACAAACTTGTAGGAGGCACCAATCCCCAAGCCTTCCCAAGCTCAACTAGAGATGGAAGCACCAACTTCTTGTTTTGTCGGAACCAACCCACATTTGAATAAGAACTGGTTATTCTCTGTAGTTTGGAAATGACCCTGCATGATAACAACTTTTGATTTCTTCTCACTTTGTTGCACTTTTCAACTCTCTGCAACATTCTTTAGTAGCTCACTGATCTACTCAACATCAGTCACTAGCCATTGTCCACACAACCCTCTGATCTCCGCTCTTCATTAGCAGTCACTAAGCTCTCAGCCTCTCTGCTTTCACAACACATAGTATTCTCTTGACCTTGCTTCACACAACATAGGCTGAGTTCTCGGACTTTGCTCACAACAGCTCATAGGCACCTTCAACCTTCGACACAATGCAAAGGCACTTCAGCCTTAACCCACAGCGCACAAGCACTTCAACCTTACACACAATGTAAAGGCACTTTAGCCTTAACCCACAACACACAAGCACTTCAACCTTACACATAACACATGAAACTATCGACCTTTACACATAGAGCTCATAGGCACTTTAGCCTCACACACAGAGTGATGCTCTTAGGTTTTCTTTTACCTATGCATAGGCACTTACTACCTCTCTCTACAGAACTGGCTCTCACTTAGCCTCTCACAACAGTGCACACACTCAAAGATTTTTTCTCTTAGGCTCTCTGGCCACTATGCAACTTTCCCCCACTTTCTCAATCGAGCTCCTAGGTTTTGTTCCTCTATTTACTCCCCGATTGATGCTGTCACTCTATTCTGTATCCACACTACGCGCTGTACCTCGGCATGGCTTTGCACTCTGCTGTCTCTGCAACTGCATTCACTAGAGAATGAGCACCTAACTGTCCTTACTATCTTCTCCATACTGAGAATTAATTCTCTGTCTACCTACTTACTCAAGACATGCACAATCCTCTCTTTCTACAACTTTCCCATCACTGGGACTCTTCATGCCTATTCAAATCTCACAGAGCTTGAAAACACTTCATCGTGGCTTCTCTATACTTCAAGCATGGACACTCGATGGACCATTGTCCTTGTTTCCTTGTTCTAAGAGATATTCTACCGATCCATGACAATCACCATTCATCCTGCGACCAAACCTTTGTTCCACATTCACTCCTGTAGTTGCCGACTCACACGCCATCAATACACCTTTGTATTGAGATATCAAATCTTTTCATTGCAGCACTACAGTGGCGCAATGTTTCATATTACCGATTGTCGATCTCTGATATTCAAGCCCCTTTTGCTTTAGCTCCTTGGTATATATCAACCATAAGACTAGGTGCTATGACTAGGGGCTTAGCCTTAAGGCGCCGAGCCTTTCAGACTCCTGTCGGGGGCTATAATTCCTTTGCTATGCACTGCATCCTTGGTTTTTTGAGTTTCCTCTTAGCAACACATATAACACATCATAGCCCTGCTTATTAACATTTTTTTACCTGTTGCCAATATACCAGCAACTGCAAACCACGGATCGCTGATAGGCCCCTTTGTTCTAGCCCCTTTTCACATTTCTCTTCATAGGATTGAGGGCAATGATTGAGTGCCATGAATTGAGGCACTAAGTCTTTCAACATTGTGCCAGGAGCCTTTTTCCTTTCTTAAGCATTGCGCCACTGTTTTTGTGTTTATTCCACAACCAAGCACTTAGCACTATCCAAGCCCTCTTATCGAGGATTTCTACCTATTGGACCTTATGCCAGCAACCATAAATCATTGATTGCCAATTGTCGATAGGCTCCTCTGCTAAGCCCTAGCCTTCGGTTCCTTAAGACTTCACGATCACATGCTAGCCTTCTAATCATAGCCCTCTAATTGGCGATTCACCAAGGTGGCCAATGTGCTAACCATTGCAAACCTTCTATCACCGATCACCAATGTGATGTCATCACCCGCCACGTGGCATATTTTGAGTGGTAACATGTGTCACATAGATATGGCCCATTAGGCCACCTCCAAACACCAAAACTTCTTGCCACGTGTCCCTCCTTACCGTCACATCATGCTGACGTGAACAACCACGTGTCCCTTATCGCAACCAATTAGATCGTGCCACTTGTTTACATTAGAGTTTGTTTGAGACTGCCATCTATCCTTACCGGATCCAACCAGATGCCTCGACATGTCCTACCTAGAGGAGAGAGAATGAGGCCTCACTTACTCTGGTTTTTCACCAAATTCCATTGTATTTTCCTTTTTGGCCTCCCCGACGATTTAATAAAGGATGCATTGTCCTGACCCCCATTTTTTAACTCAACCAATGTTTGCTGATCAACGAATTGCCTTAGTTGTTGTTCCGCACCTTTAATCCTCCGATTGCCGATATGCTAGAACCTCCGACATGCGATATCGCTAGTCATTGATCTGCGAATTACATTAGCTCTGTGATGCACCTTAGAACCTCTGAACTTTGACTTGCGAGTCCTCTAATGCTCCAATCTCTGATTTGCGGGGGTTTCGATATGCGGGACCTCCGATATTTGATATTCCTCCCTTCTTAAGGCTTTAATCACCTTGAACTTCAGCCAGCCATAAATTTTGAACCACAAGTCCATTTCTAGACTTCCGCATACTGTTGGAAAAATATTCCAAAGCAATTCCCAATGGAAGGAGTCTAATTAGCCATTGAGCCCATCTGATACCTCAAAATATGGCTCCAAACTCACTACCAATTTTCTTCTCCTGAACTCTCCAGATAGCTAGGAATCACATCCATAATGAGTCCTTAACATGAGGCTTGCAAGTCCCACCGACTTCCATCCCGGGCCATCACTAAGATCATAAATTGATAACTTCTCTAATAAGATTATTACTGTGATGATTCTCTACCTGAGCCTGTAGATACCAAGGCATTCCTCTTGAGCTATCACTACCAGCATCTGTTGCAACAAGAAACCAAGCTTGTTTGGTTGACATCAATGCCAACACTCTTGCCAGTTGTTAGGAAAGCCAACTGCTCAACATAAATCCTCAACATGACTGTTGACAGCAATGCCAACACACTTGTAGGTGACTTCTCAAAGGCCACTAGCCATGCACATAATGCCAACCTTCCAACAATCTCCCTCTTTGGCATTCATGGCAATACACCATCCTTCTCTCCAAATGATGGCCAACCTCAAGCTACTTCAACACATATCATTACAATGAGACACCAATGGCATGCTTTCTTCTGCACAGGTCATCATAGCTACTCCACAACTTTTCTCCCCATTTGGTATTAATGGCAAGGGGCTACAAGCTACATTTCTCTCCTCATGCAATCATCAATTGTGAGGACCAGAGTCTAGCTGTTGAGATGTGCATTCTGGCTCATAGACCTTTCTACGAGGGCTGTCACTACTGCTGCTCCATAAACTGGGAAAATGTCATATGCTCCCCCTGAACATATACTCCCTCTGAATTTTCCTTCTAGTTTTGGACACCTTATGGCTATTGGCTAAGCACTCTGTCCTCCCATGCATATTTTTTTTATCAAAGCTTTATTATAATATTTATGAGGATTTTTTTATTATTTTTATTTTATTTTTTTTTTATTTTATTTTTATTTTATGAGGCACATCTCAAGCCATAGTAAATATTAATTTTCTTTTATTTCCTTTTATTACCAATTTCAAGCACAGTGAATCTTGGACTTTAAACACAATATCTAACCTTACTTTGAATTTTGGACTTTGAAAACAATATCTAACCTTAAGCTAGGCTGCTGAGATTGGTTTTCGCAATAACCTCAACAATCTTCTCCTCTTGGGAAACATGCATTTCATAATAAATTACCATAATTCAAAATAAAATTTTACAGAAATAATTCAAGAATTTTGAGACAAGTAAAAGGAAGAAAATTCAGTATAAGGAGTCATAGCCACATTCTATTTATTTCATGTATATCATTTTAGGGCAAAATTGATTTTCAAGGTTAAGTTGGATTTATGAAAATTTTATGTGTGCTTCTTGAAATATGATACATTTTTTATATTTGTACTTTTGTTGCAGCTGCTATTGCATGGGCAACAGGGGAGCCTCTGAAGATTGAAGAAGTGGAGGTGGCTCCTCCACAGGCAATGGAAGGCATAATCAAAATTCATTATACTACCTTGTGTCATACAAACATTTATTTCTGGGAAGAAAATATATGTTTTGAATAATTATTAGAACTAAATTGATGAAACATTAATAAAAATTGAACTCTAGATATGTGACATACTGGCACTGTATGACACATTAGGTTCTCTTTATACAATTAAGTCACTATAAATATTGATTATTACATATTCTTAGTAGTGAAATTAAATGACTAATGCTGGCACTGCTTTGGTTGCAGGGCTAAACCCCTCCCTTTCCCTGCATTTTGGGACATGAAGTAGTTGGGTATGCACTCTGTTTTGTATTAAAAAAAAATTAATTAGTCATACTAGTAGGCATGTAGAATTTTAAAAGGGGAAAAAGGGACAAACTTTGTGATTTATTGCTCACTAACTATAGGTTGGTTGACATAGAGTTATTGAGAGTGTTGGAGAAGGGGTGACTGACTTCAAGGAGGGTGACACTGTTCTTCCTCTATTTATTGGAGAATGTGGAGAATGGAGACACTACAAGTCATAGGAGAGCAATACGAGTGATCTTCTAAGAATTAACACTGACAGAGGGGTTATGATAAATGATGGAAAATAAGGTTTTCAAATGATGGGATTACATGATACCTCAGATTGATTTGGAATAAATTTATAATGACAAGACATAAACGGATTTTCCTTGAATCTATAATCCTGTATGCATCATTTGAATCCACACTTAGTAGGTTATCTATCTAGTGCATCATGCATGTCTCTTGCGAGTCCATCCTCCCCTTTTCCGAAGGAGAATGTTACTCTGACTCCTATGTCTTTAAAATTTTCTGGAAAGACATTACATAACTGTAACAACACAACAATCAAAAGATTATGCCAGGGAATTCTTTAATAGCTCTAACTAAAATTTGGAGCTATGGTACAAAACTTAAAAAGTCAAAAACACATTATTGCTCACTTGCTCCCAGTCTTTATTGGGATAAGAGACAAACTTGTCCAATCGTTTTGTTCTTATTTTTCAAATGGTGTACGCTGATCATTTTGGGACATGCGAGCCAACCATCTAAAATGATGTTCTCTGATAAATTTTTTATGTAGCTCCACAAAATTCCATAGGAGAGGAAGTCAAGAATAAGACGTGACTTCAGGAGTGTGCTTGATTTCAACAAGCATATGTTAAGGAAAAGAAGCATATGCATACATTGGCATCTAAGAAGTTTTGCTAGCATTGGTGTCAAAAGACTAATTAAGGCCATGAAAATACTTTGAAGATTTCAATAACAAATACCTAAATGGTAGTCAATACCCTACAATATTTGTGTACACAAGTGATTAAAAATATTAGATCTTCATTGCATAGATCCATGGGAAAAATCAAAGAAAAGCATTCGAGACAAGCATCACAAACTACCATTGCTTGCATACTCTTATTATAAGAAAGACAACAAATTTGGAATGCTAAGGAACACATATTATTCTCTTACTAAATAAGAATGAGCTTAGCATTTGAGAGAACCCTACAAAGACTACTTGCCAAAAAATCCTGACTGATTATCGAGATTTTATAAGGATTTTACAAGTCTGAGGGTCAATTTGACAAGCTTGCTTGTGTTAGTCTCTTCTTGAAATATGATATATTTTGATATTTGTACTTTTGTGGCAACTTCTCTTGCATGGGCAACAGGGAAGACATATAAATTACACTCCAAGCTCAATGCTGTGTGTAGAAAAGGTAAAGATATAGTAAGTACTCCAAGGTCTTATAAGGACAGGGTGACCAAAGTTCCATATAAATCATACTCCAAGCTCAATGCCGTGTGAACATAGTGTAAATATATAGTGAGTACTCCAAGGTTTTATACAGCCAGGGTGATGGAAGGAGCAAGACGTTGATAAAAAATATTATTTAAATCGACATACACTTATATATTATATAATATAATTATAAAACTTTTTGGTTAACCAGAGTTAACTTAAATAGGAGGTTGAAAGGAATTTTTTTTAAACGCATCCATAGATGTTTATATTAGCAAAAATTGGATTAAGAAGATGTAGTGAAAAAACACAGAACTTCATGGCCACAAAAGGGCTCTAATTTAAAATTGTGGCTTATAGGAAATTCTAGAATATACATAGGAAAGAAAAAAATGTTTGCATATGAAATTAACTTTATAATCACTGTAAGAGATGCCTAATATGAGGATATTAAAACAATGTATAGAAAATACTTGAAAGAGATTGAGGCACACTGAGTTTGATTGTCATATTGCATATTCCTTGAGGCGAGAGTGTTCATGTTTGGAATGAGACAATCAATTGAATTAGTTAGTACCATTTCTAAATGTCCCAAGGAAGATTTTCTCTACATATCTGCCAATAGTTGATTCATGGTGTCCTCTTACTAGATACATAAGGCTCCACATTCGTCCTAAAATTGCTAAATTGCCTATTAGTGTTGTACTAAAATATCTAGGAAAGTCTCTACTTGGAATGTTAGATTGGAAAAATGAATTTGGAAATGACAGAGTAATGAGTGGAACTCCTTGAATGAGTTGTTGAAGGACCAACTTGACTGCAATGAATTTATGCTTCTCCTCGAAAATAAATTAAGATAGGAATGAGAAATTTCAAACCTCCCAACATACATTAAAAGAATAATTCCTTCCTTACCATTAGTTGATCAAGTGGGCCATTGTAGGGAAAAAATGATTTATATTTACGATAAATAAAAGGATATATAGTTAAAACTGTAGCCGTTGTATTTATTGCATATAAGTATTCATTTGCTTGGGCAGACGAAGGTGCAACGAAGATGATTGTAGTGAAGGACGAGCCTTGAAGCACCTGGAAACCACACGTAGGGCTATGGACAATGCTCGCAGACAAATAGAGAAAGAGACCATTTCATTGAGCCAGACAAAGCATTGACCAGTCTTAACAAAATTAGTACCAAATGAGCTGCCCACAGGATCTGACAAAACAACAACTGATCAAGTGGGCCATTGTAGGGAAAAAAATAAAAGGGCATATCGTTAAAACTGTAGTCGTTGTATTTATTGTATAGAAGTAGTATATGCTTGGGTAAGCGAAGGTGCAACGAAGATGACTGCAGTGTAGGACGAGCCTTGAAGCACCTAGAATCGACACGCGATGCTATGGACAATGCTTGCAGACAAATAGAGAGAGACTATTGCATTGAGCCAGACCTGTAATAAAAATTATTTTTATACGCCCAAATACTATTTAAAGGGAAACAAGTAACCCAAAACCAACAAGTTGTAACGCTAAAATCAATAGCTCAAAACTAAATCGAGTACATAGAGTTTGAGAAGCTGAAATCAATGTTGTGCAACTGAAACCAAAATCAACATAGACTCAGAGAGCCACAAAGCTCAGTTGAATGTTTGACCTGCAATTTGAGATTGGACTTGTCTGCCTCACAAAACCGTCAAATATGGAGAATTTCCAACTCTTCAAAGCAAGAGCAGGACGGAAACAGATTGAAGTTGACTGAAATTTGCTCCATGACGAGGGCCGCTCTCAAACAAAGGTGACGACGATTGAAACTGGAACCAAGGGATAATACACAACGCAGGGAACTGAGAAAGAGGGAGCGATAACACATACATTAATTTGACCCGACCGACAACACGTTTGTTTAACAACGTCATGGAAGCAAATAGTTGTTCGTCGTGCACCAAAAAAAATTGGAGGTGTATCACCCGTTTTGCAGAGACCCTGAGCTAGCGCATGGAGGAACCAGATGTGAAGCGTAGAGAAGGGTAAGCCTAAAATATTGTGTGCCAGGTGTCAAAAGAAGAACAAAAGTGTAGACGTCAAAGGGAAGTGAACTGATTCAAAGAAAGACTTATCGGATGGCTCCGGTTTGATTATAAATTTTAAAAATATGAATCAAATATACGTGATATTATTAAATTTAGTTAAAATTATTTTATTAATTATAATATTTTAATTAAATGGTTGTTTTAGTGATTAAAGTTAAAAACTAAATATACTAAAAATTTGAAAAAAATTAATATTTTATAAACTAACATATTTAAATAAAGTGATTTTATAAGTTGTTAAGATCTCAGGAATCCAATTAGACTAATGTTAGGTTGGCATGATCCAGATCAATGTGATTTCTAGGTATTTTTTAATGGAAAATATTAACTAATAAAAAA
>APFE030190865.1:37310-72141 GCA_000404065.3 Pinus taeda
TTTATTTATCTATATATTTTTACCTAATGTAACTTATATCCATAAATAATAATAATAATTATAATATTAAAAATAATAATAATATTAAATTAATAAATAATAATTCGACCTAGGTCCTAAGGTCAAAATTAGCTGTTGGTCGTTTTAGCCGTTGGAGTCTCTGGTCAGACTATTTAACATGCTAAGCTGGATTTGTTTCTTCAACTTGTCCTCAATATGAACCACACTTGTTGGTTCGAAACGCGTCGACAAATGTCTGTCTACATGTGATTTACGCCGAAGTGATTCTTTAAACTATTATGGATCACAGATGGCTCAATTCAACTAAGGAAATTACCATCAGGGTTAGTATATTTTAGACTGTGTGCAATTCTTGCTTAATTTTTTTAGGGAACAAAAAAAGTAAGTCCTATTAAGAGTTGATATAGCATAGTTCATATTTGGTTTCCACAATTTTTTCTTGTTAACATGTTAATAAACAAATATGTTAATTTTTTGATATTGGTGTTAGTTGTTTTTAATTATTGGTTTTATTTTTTTTTATTCTTTTATGATAAATTTCCAATAATTAAAAATTAAGGTTAATGATTTACCAAATTTATTTTTTTCCCGTAGAAAAAAGTCGTAATTTTATTCATATAGATAAAATTACATTTTGTAGATGCCAGAGGCATATGCAGATGGATGTTCCTGAAATGACAGGCAACAAACAGAGAAATAACACAAAATAGCAGATCATTGTTCCTGTAATGACAGGAAGTAACAAAAATAGAATAACAGAAGAATGATAAGTTCCAGCATGCCTAAACTTTCCTACCCTTCTTCTTCTCTACCCTTCGCCATCCTCCGGAGTCAGGTGTGGATTTAATAATAGCTAGCTGATTTTCCATTGGGTTCAATTGAAGTTCTTTGTCAGATTCCGAGCCCTCTGATCCATGGGTTCGTTTGATGCCACTGACTTCCATTTGAACTCTGGTTGCAGATCTGAAATGTGTGGCCCCAAATGAGTGGTTGGGGCATTTACTTCCTGATTTTGATTCTGTCTCATTTGAGTTTCTGGTTCTTTCTCTGTAGGCTCCACATTTATGTCTTCTTCTTCCAATGGGTCAGTGTGCTGCCAGCCTTTGGGCTTTTTTTGTTGTTTCTTAGTTCTCCTGGGGTCCTTTCTAGCAAAAGGGCAGTCGTATTGAAGGTGCCCTGTTTGCATGCAGCCCCTACACCGGAACGCTGTGTTCTCATAGTCAAGCTGTTGTATCCATTGAGAATTATTGAAGTTCAGCGTGATGTGGTTAGGTAGCCCCTGACTCAAGTCCACTTCTACACACATTCTTGTGAATGCAAATATTCCCCTTATAGCTCTGTCTTCATCCATTTTGAGGAATTTCCGAAGGGTGTTCCCAATGGCTGTTAATACTTTTCGATGCCAAAAATGTAGAGGGAGCCCATGTAGCCTTACCCATACTGGCATTTTTGAGACTATCATTGTATTGGCATCGAAATCAGAAAACCAGGGGGTGGTGAAAAGGCCAGCACTGCCCTAGAACCAAGGCCCCTGATTGATTATACTGTCTTTTTCTTGTTCTGTGTTAAATCTAACTATGAAAAACCCTTTAGGGCATAGGTAAATTTCACAGTTAGATGTCCATGTTGAGTAGATCCATTGGTGCAAGGCATCTGATTTTGGCCAAAAACCATTAAATCTACAAATTACTGCATTTTTAGATAAGTCGTTATGTAAACTTGTTACCTCTGGCATAGATACTTGTAGCGTTGGGGATTTTGGCTTCTGTTCAATAGTGTAGGGTCCTGGTAATTCTGATGGTGGTGCTGCTGTGTTTTTCATTTTGTCCTTCCTTTTTACTGCATCCTGGAAGGTACCTGTATTTATTGAGCTGGTTCTGGTGCTTCCACCCCGCAGTCGGAGATTTAGAAAGATGGTTGAGTCTTTGGTAATGCCATAGTGTTGGAGGGTTTGGTAGTCCTGCAAACTGTGCCCTGAACATATGAGGTTTTGAAGATGTACTGGGGTTCCAAAGAGACCCTGGATTCCCTTTTTTAACTCATGTATGCTCATTCCCTTACTGATTCGCATGCAAAAGTGTTTGCCCTCGATCAATTTGATGAAGATCTGAACCAGATATGTGTCCGAGCGAAGTGGATCAGTCTTGTAAGGCCCTCTCTGAATCGGATCTGCGCACATGCAAGGTAGATCAGGCTTGAGGAGCCCTCACTTTGCTGGATCTGTCCGACTAACCTTTAATTCGTGGAAGTTTTCGAGTGGAGGTGGGATGTTTTCACCTGCCACATGCACTCCGTATTTCTTTCGCAGGGCTACGGCTACCTCCATCTCTCTGAAATGTTCCTTCTTCTCAACAAAGGCCTGCAACTGAGCCTCTGCCTCTTCCTCCTCCTTTCCTGTATCTGGCGCCTTGAATAAGTTAAACGTCACACCGGGTTCATCATGAGACTTGCGCTTCGCTTTTCGCTTCTTCTGGCCGTGCCCCTCTTCTTCGTCGCCGTTGGATTGCGGAACTTCTGTTCCTTTCAAATCTTCCTCAGATTTCTGATTTTCGAACTTGGCAAAGTCTGCTGCAAACCTCTTCTTGTTGAAGTGAGTACCTGAAAACAGTAGCGTAGATGGATCCATGGCAGGAGCTCGAACCAAACGATCCACAAACATTGATATTGATGGGCTTCTACCAAATTTATTATCCATAAAAGAACGAAAATATTTCCAATAAAAAAACAAAAAAACAAGAAAATGTAAATACAAATCCATATAATTAAAAAAACATTAAAAAATAAAATAAAATAAAAAAAAAATCTAAATACAAATCTATATAATTAAAAAAAACAGTAAAAAAATAATAATAATATATTCATCCATTAGCTATAAACTATATACCCATTGAACGGGGAACGGGTCCAAGTATGTGTATATATAGGAGATGATCCCTTTGATTAGTTATTATCAACCTATTATTCATTGAAGATACCTGCTAATCGCGTTATCTGCGCAAATAACAATCATATTTATAGAACAATATTTGTTTTGTGCAGTAGATCTAAGGGATCAACACAAGGAGCAGATATGGGATTCGGAAGAGGTGGCGATATGAGATCTCAACTTCGATTCTCTATGCTCTTGCTTCTGCTGCTCATCGATGCTAGGGTTCACTTCGTACAGGCATCCCGCTCATTACTTCGTAAAGTCCAACCTTCAATCATAATGATATATATCATACAGGGAGAAAATACATGGAGGAAATACATTATTTTGGTTGAAGAGATTATTTGGACGGACAAGTTTTAACTTGTTTTGATTAAGTTTTCTTTTTCGGAATGATAATATTTCAGATTTTTTGGTTTTTAGTGAGTGTAGTTTATTATTTAGATTTAAATTTAGATTCGTTATTAAAATTCATAAAATGAATGGTAGATATAAATTTTTGGAATTAATCACATTGTTAAAATTTAGTCGAAGTTTCAAACCAATACTTCATCTTTGGGAATAGTATTAACTGGTTTGAATTATTGAATTTAGAAAATAAACTACACTGATGATATTCAAAGATTTTTTTTGGTGGCAGGCACTGAATTTTGTCAGGTGAGCGACATATCGGCGACTTGGAAGGAGACGGGTAGCAGCACCATCGGCAATATAATTCGTTATACGTATGAAATCCAAGTCACAAATAACTGTAAATCATGTGACGCTGAGAATGTAAGTTTGAAGGTCAGCTTTAACAGCGCTTCTGTGTCCTCTGACACGGTGTATGTGAAGCCCATCCCAGCGGGCGCTCAGGTTTCTTTTGAGTATCGTAACACGTTGTACCAGGACGCTAAAGTCGCCGGAGTCATGGCTTCTGATGCCTCCTTTGTCACTTGTCAAACAGGGAAGGCATAGAAAGTCCATATGCATCTCTATTTCTATATCTATATTTCGGGTTGCATCGTTGATTTTAATGAATTGGAGTGGGTTTAGTTTAAAATTAGTCTTTATCTCTAAGATTTGAATAAATTGGTAAATATTTTTTTATAATAAATTACTGCTTTAGTTATTTTACTAAAATCAATTTTAATATTAAATACTCAGATGAAATAAAACACACCACCTTATGATTACATCATTACATCATATGTCCCTAGTGCAATGGCATTTGCATTCAAAATTAGTCATACAAACCTCGAGGGTTACTCAATATTGGTCAACCTTATGTCCTACTACTTATTTTATTGTAGAATGTATTTCGACTTGTTTAAATTCATTATGCTCATAGGCTTTCATCCCACATTCTTCTAATGCAACTAGTGAAATGAAACTATTTATAGCACCAAAATCAAATAAAATTTCAACTTTTACATGATTTATCCTATCTGAGGTTCTACCGTAGCAGATTGGTGTTCATCTTGGTGTTTTTTACTCCTCCCATTGGTGCTATTCCTTCTCTACATGTGCTACTAGGTTATAACTTAGGGCAATCAAATTGGTAGTGAGGTCTCTCACATCCCTAATACATGACACATGATAAAATATAAATATATTTTTTAGAGCTCTCTATGATGAGCTCCTTTCCCTTTGACTCCGATCTCTTCTTATAACTCCACACATCTATCCCTGACTGGTATGAATCCCTAAAGTTTCCCATGAAGCTACATTGGCAACCATTGAAATACATGTTTTCATTGTCCTATGTAAAAACCTATTTTCATATGGTGGTGGCATCAAACTTATTCCCCTAGATAAGGTCCGAAGGGAATTCCCTGCAAACTTTGGTTCTTATGGAAAAACAACTTTGGTTCCCACTTTCAATTCTAGGTGCTCTTCTACATAATGAGCAATTTTAACAACTTCTAAAACTAAGGATGGTTTCCACATCTAAACCATTTCCCTAATCTTAGGGTTCAATCCATAAATGAAGTCTTCTTGACATTGATCAATGTCCATGAAGGAGACATGGTTCACTAATTTCGTGAATCTAATATCATATTCTTCTACAATGTGGTTTCCATACACCAAAGCATGGAATGATCCTACTTTCCCTTCATAATATGTTGGCAGGTATTCCTTCCTGAGGCTTTCCTTAAATAACTCCTAGGTGAAAAATTCATGAGTCAGGTGTAGTTGTTACTCTAGGTTACCCCACCAATTTAGGGTGCTATATTTGAGCTGAAATATCCTATCTTAGCCTTCAAATCGGAAGTATGATTTCTTAGTGCAAAACATATTGTCATTCCTTCCAAAAATGCTTATGCTCACTTGCTAAAATGGCATCTAGTAAATTATGGCAAGTTAATATTTTGGACTTTTGTAGTAATGCCCTCAGTTGGAGGTCTTCTATCATAGTCCCTTGATTCCTTAGGGTTTGCCATCCATGATAGAGGGTGCTCTACTTTCACCTCAACTAATTGATGCCATTTTAATTTTCATTATTTTCCTCCAGGGAAAGCAAGATGAGAGCTAGCTCCAATGATGGAAATGGTGGTTTTTGTGGAGGTGGTCCTTGTGACAACCCTCTTCGACATCGATTCCATCATGTCCTCAGCACTTTGAACTGATCAAATATATGCATGGAACATAAGACTCATTAGTGAAGTTTAGAACATTGTTATCTTTTACTTGGCACATGTTAACAAAATGATAGATATAATTTTTTCCTTTGATAATGCTTTTAAATGAGCATTAATAATATTGATTAGATCCTTGTGGACCTACTAAAGCCTCTCCCATCACTAAGAGGGCACTATGATGCCCTACCTATCACCCGTGGATGTCTTCCTAACATCAATTTTTCCCCATTAGCCTTAATTAATATTATAAGGGACATTGCAATGCTAATTAATTTATTCTTAATTAACCTTTATGTTAATGCTATTATTATTTTAAATCATTAATTTAAACTATGTTTAATAGGTTAAACAATATAACATTTTTTTTAATCTAATATACATGGAATGTATATGGCAATAATATAACATAAAAATTATATATATATATATATATATTATATATATATATATATATATATATATAATATATATTATATATCTATATATATCTTATATATATATATATAAGGTGTAGAATAGATGGTTGTAGGGTATTTTATTAGGAAACTTTGTGGTGAAAAGGTTAACAATTCAAAACTTCGTGGGGAAAAATCCAATCATGCTAAGGACTGGTGTGACCTACTTTGGGTATGAGCTCGGGGTAATTTTGACGACTTAGATGTTCCTAGGTCATGTCTAATAAAGCCATAGGTTAGGCATGCCAGTCATCTTAGGACTCACATTGCCTAACAACTAAACAAATAATAAGAAAATATAAATATAAATTAGTATAAAACAAAAGTTTCCGAGGGAAAACTAAATTGGTGATAGCCATGAAAATGAAGTGTTATGTATGAGGACGTTCAAGATTCAAATCTCCCTGATTCAACTGTGCTCGTGGAAGGGGCATATGTAGGCACCTAGAGGTTATAATGGTAGAAATTGGAATCAAACCCCTGTCAGATGAGTATGAAACGAACCCCATTGCCGATTCCATATTAACAAATTTAGTATAAAATAAAATAAATAAAATAAAATAAAAATAGACACCTAATCCTCATGTGGCCTAGGTCCTTGCATGTGGCCCACATGACATCTTATCTTCATAGTGCTAACCAAAATGAGATAACAACCATGTTTTGACCACACTCCCCTCTAACTTCAATCACCTCCTCTACAACTAAGTGCATACCTATCAACTCATAGAGTTTTCATGGTAGATAATTTCACAATGTTGGGCTTCTAAGGAGAGAATCACATGATTCACAAAATTATAAAGAGAATTGGGTAATGTTGGGCTTTCTAAGGAGAGAATCATATGATTCACAAAATTATAAGGGTAGCAAGAGAAATATGAAAGATAATCAGGAGAGTACTATTTTTATTAACAAATGATTTACATTTATAGTACAATATGTGACCGTTGGGCTTCACATCCCAAGGTCTCTTGGACTACTTTGTCTATTCAGCTTCCACACTAACCCATTGAGGATTAGGTGTCCAACATTCCCCCCCTTAATCCTAAGGGTTATGTATGAGTCCAAGAAGAGAGATGTAATACAAAATGTGCAAATATGCATGGCAACACTAGGCTGAATGTGCTCTTTGAAATGTTGGTATAAAGGGTGGTGGTTTAAGGATGACCACCAACACTGGAATGCTTAGTGCAGTTCCCGGAGCTCCTCCAAAACTGGAAAGAAGCTGAAGTCTTCTGCTAGAGGAAGTGCTCCTATTGATTTGAAGAGGGAAACCTTCAACCATGAAAGGGAGGTCTCACCCCGCATAAAAGGGAGAACTTCAACCTGAAAAAGGAAGTCTCAACCTGTGATGGTTTAAGGATGACCAACAACTCTGGAATGCTTAATGCAATTCCTAGAACTCTTCCAAAATTGGCAAGAAGCTGGTGTCTTCTGCTAGAGGAAGTGTTCTCAATTTTGTTCCTGTAATTCTTCAAAAGCTGGCAAGAAGCTGGTGTCTTCTGCTAGAGGAAGTGTTCCAAATTGCCAATTGAAGGCATGTTCATTGGCATCTTTGTCTCTGGCTACAACTCTGAAACTGTTGTGACAGGTTGTGGCTCAGGCTCGCTTGATGTGACTTTGAAGCTTGTAGATGACCATCATTTCCCCCCCTGTCAGATACAAGGTGAGATGATGGAGGAAACTCAACTGCAAGACTGTTCAATACTCTAGAACAAGTTCTGACATGTGTTTGGAATATCTTCTTGGCTGTTGATGCCCATTTCCAAGACGCGATCCATCCTAGATGAATCTTTGTTCTTGCAGGACGTTTGTTTCTGAAGCATCTGTGTGAAGAATGACTGGTTTTATGACAGTGCTTACATGGATGAAGATCAAAACAGTGATATTTCAGATGGCCAACTCGGTCATAGTGTTGGCATTTCATGATCTGTTGTTGTTGCTGCTGTGGAAGAGGGGCAGAGTCTGGAACAGCTGGAGGTGAACTGTCATGAATAAATCCAGCACTCTGAAACTGAATGGGCTTGGCATAGTCTAGAATATAAAATGACAAGTCCTTGTCATATCCAAGACCAGTTCTGTGCTTGTTGTGGACAAGCTATTCCCAAGGTCTGATGATGGGCTTGGGAAGTGCAGACTGAACTTCTGCATCTGCATGTAACCTTGCTGCTTTGTTTGGTACTAATCTGAATGAACTGTAACATTATTAACATGCTGCTGATGGGAGTCCGTTTCAATCTTCTGAACAGAAACAGGTTCATAATGATGACTCCATTGTTGTAGTTCTTCCTGCTGTAGCTTTGTCTCAAGCTGCAAAAACTCTATCTTTTCTTGTGCATTTTGTATACATTTTTGAATGTCAGCAATAATGTCTTTATTGATTATGATTGCGCTGTCAGCAGTGGATATGATTAGAGCTCTCAATAACTCTAATATTCTTTCAAGCTTAGCCATTTTTTTACTCCTTAATTATCCTCCAAAATCCCACAGAAAAATATCAGCTGCTAAATATCTTCAAGTTACACAAGAAAGCCCTGTAGCTTAAAGGGAAAAAACCAACCAGAGATATCTTGAAACTATGAAAATTATACAAATATCACCGAGTCCTTCTATATTTATCCGATAGTTACACAAATCCTCTTCGGACTCTTCCTCTGGCTCAGGTTTCTTTTCCTACTATGCTCTCCTTTGGCTTCTCAATATCATACATGGGTGAGGATCTGAATTTGTATATATCACGAGAAACATCGTACAATTTTCAAATGATCTAGAAATGAAATTAAGAAAGAAATTTTCAGTCGGACGTTACAAGCAAATGAGTTCCATCATGAACATTTTGCTTACAACAGCCATGAGAGTAGATTTCAGTGACATAGATTATCCGAATACTAGAGAAGGGCTTAACACCAAAAATACCCCATCAGCTATGATAAAAACATGCATTTCAATCTGTAAATTGACATAATGATAATAATTATAGTGTACACGCCCAGATTCAAAAGAAGTAATTTTTGTCCGGGGCGCCGCCGACTGTGGCTATGTACAAGTTAGCGGTGCAACCTGCTGGACGATATTCACAGATGCAGCCTTCCAAGCAGCAAAGAATCTCATTCAGTGGGATCAGATTCCAGAAGAGATCAATAACGTCTTTCTTTGAGGCAGAAAATGGGAGGCCCCTCAGCTTCAATACACATGTGTGCTCAATAATTAAATTAATTGCAGTTCATGGCATCTGGACCGGCGCCCCATAGCTGTCACCAATAATGGAGCATATCGTGAGCACGAACGGAAATGGCAGCAATGCAGCTGAAGTTGGTCGACTAGATGGTAAACAATAATACATGCCAGCAAAGCATTCTTCTGTCAATCACCTTCACCTCTTGGTAATCGCGCCACCACTTGTAGAGCCTCCTCTACTTAAATCTCGTCCATCCCTGCGCTTCCTCATAGAAATCAGTTTTCTCCTCGCCTATTTATTTTTTTTACCTTGTATTTGTAACGAGTTATCGAGGTTACTATGGTTTGTTCCTCTGAATCCAAGGGAGTTCGCGTCTTTTTGTTGTGTGATAGATAGAAAGTGTTAAAATGGCTTGTTCTTTCTCTTGGCTTCGACAGTCTGCCTTGCTACAGATTGTGGTGCGTATGGTGATATTATCTACAGTCCTTGCGTCTGGATAGTCGAGAAAACTTGCGGCTTTGGTGGAAGGGCCATCTCTCTGCTCTCTGCCAGCAGGTTGACCCACATCCACGTAATCTGGTATGGGAAATTCACCCCTGTTCAATGCTCCATTGTGGGGAATTTTCTCCAATCTCTTGGGGTAGTGGTGTTAGAGGGGACAAGAAGTAAACCCTCCACGTCTGCTTGGTGGAATACTACTGAGAAATATGTGGGCACCGCCTCTAACAAGGCTGAGCCTTCTAGTGTTATAATGCTTGGAAAGCAGAAGGTATACCAAGATTATTCCCTTGGCAAGTCACTCGAGCATTGACATTGCTTTTCTAGTTGAAGTTGTTGTTAAGTTGAGATCTTTGCCTCTGCCTCTACATGAGAATAAAGCGACAGAAGAAAATGTTGTATACTTGGTGCTTACCTCTGAGGATGTTTTTGTTGAGGGGCGTATGGAAAAACTGACGAGCTACACAATAAATGAATGTAAAGGACTGGAGTACTGAATCAGGTTGGCGTTACATATAAGATGTGTTACTATGCTCAACAGAATGGCAGCAAGAATGCCACTGATATTCCCCGCAGAGCTCAAAAGTACCATTCAAACGTACAAGACATGAATTAAAGAATCGAACAGAAAGACAGGTAACATATCCGAATATGAGGGAAAATGCCCATTTTTTTTGTTATTTCGAAAGAATGGGCAGAGATGGCGGGTAACGCATGTAATAAAACTGTGAAGACATATTATTATATGGCAGATAATGCATGTAATAAAACTATCAAGACATATTATTATATGGCAGATAGGAGCAACGATTCGGTGAACCTACACCACAGAGAATAATGGTAAAAGCGTTTTTGCATGGGAGGATATACAAACCGCATGGTTGATAAGCGCTCAAGGAAACCTAAATGATATGTCAGTATTTGCAGGAAAATAATGGCTCAAAATGGAGTAGGACCAACAATCGCCCGCTCTGATACCATGTTAAACACACATGGACAGCTAGAGAAAATATGAAAGATAAATCATGCAGTACAATTTTTATTAACAAATCATATACATTTATAGTACATGTGGTGACCGTTGGGTTTCACATCCCAAGGTCCCTTGGAATCCTTTTGTCCATTCGGCTTCCACATTAACCCATTAAGGATTAGGTGTCCAACAGTTGGATATTTTGCTTTCGACTATCCATCAGTTTCTAGGATTGATGTCTGGACACTAAATGTGTTCAAAAGTTGATCAAACAATTTGACCTTACTAACATACAAGAATTGATGTTTCAGACACTAGGGTTTCCAGTTTAAGAAGCACCGACCCTTTTTATAACTAATAAAAACACACAAGAATTGATGTTTTAGACACTAGGGCTTCCAATTCAAGAACCACCAACCCCTTTTATAACCAATAAAAACACAAACACTAACCACCAAAATGTATAGAGACAAAATCAATGACTACTCTTTATTGATCTGTGCAGATTGGATCAAATATGATAATAATAACTTTGTATATTGGTATTTTCCATCATATCTACAATGTTTGGATCTCGGTCTCGGGATAAACAATATCATAATATTTTATTAGTTTATATTTAGAATGAGAAATACCAACATTCCACCTGCATATCGTAGTACATCTTGCACATCTGATAATCTTAAGAACCAACATTTAAAACATGTAGACATTGCTCTCAATTGTAGATCGACACTAGATCAAACCAATCTATACTGATCCAACTTCTTCACAAGAAGATCTCCTCTTCTTTTACAAATATTTGTCCACAATGTAACTTCACACAACAACAATAACATTGGATCTCCACAATTTTCCTTTGCATGCAACTATCCACAATCCACACACAAATCAAATATTCACACAAATAATAGATCAAACATTATTAAACCAATCTCTGTACAAAGCAGTATCATGGCTAAAATTGCATGATCTCAACCCTATTGTGAGAGAGTGAGGGTTGAACCATCTTTGATACCATGTTAGACTAAAATAGAGAGCTTAGGGAGTGATTACACACAACACCAAAACATAATTTGATATTTGTATTGATCACAACAGTTACACATATATAGGACATAAATCTTTGACTTCCACACTTCTGGAGTGATGCTTGGGAACTCCCAATGACAACTCATGACGACACATAGAAGAATTACTTTCAACATGTAAGAGGCAGGCTTAGGCCATTAACCTGTTTCCTTGAGTCCAGAGAAGACTAACTCTTAACCAAACAAAAACAATTTTAGGCAATGCAGCAAGAGGGTATTAATCAATTTAATATCAATGATGCAAATTAAATAACTAATATTATTAATACCTAATATATAGTATTAGATATAAGTAATAGATGATATAGAGATAAGTTAAATTTATAATGCATTCAAATCATATAACTTATAAAGTATCGACTTCTATAGCATTCAAATAAAAATTTGGTGTTTTATTGATTCTATTTTTATCCATTTAAACTTGCTATCAAAAACATTTACTAGCTCTATTTTATCAAATCCCCTTCTATATTAAAACCTCAAAGATAAATTTGTTATGATATTATAAAATCGAACCTTCAAATATTAGAGGTGTAACATTAATTTTTATTTATTTATATATACTATCTATCTCACCATTAATAAATATAATTTAGCTTTTAACTAATTCTATTAGCTATTAATTTTTAATTAAATTTACAATATTTTTATATTAATTTTAAAAAAATATATTTTATTTTAATAAATTTTAACAATGTTTATAATATTATTTCAATTATAGTTTAGAAAAAATTATGTGAAACAAGGGCTTGCAAATTTTTATTATCAACAAAATTCAATCTTTCTAAACATGTCTCACTACCTTTATATATATATATATATATTAATTTCCCCACCTATATATATATATATATATATATATATATATAATTTATTATATTATTTCTATTCCATTAAATTTTAAACTAAGAAATTTGAAAATTAAAATATAAATGTGAAACATTAAAATTTCCCTTTCGTTTTTCACTTTCACTTTATTCTTAATTATTCATAATAGTTCACAAAATTTCGTTATTTTTTTTGTTGGGAATAAAGGCATTCTCAGATTCTTCTTTTAACGAAGTGTTTATAAGGAAAGGCAAAGTTTGTTTTTGTTTTTCAAGTCCGCTCTCAATGCAAGATGAATGAACTCGCACTGACCATGGTCTCCTCTCAATGGCAGACAATAATTTTAAAGTAATTATTTTTATTTTATTGGGCATCTCATGAACGGAGGTGAATAAAGTCTAAGTTTAGGCCTATGATGAACACTGATAAGCTAGCATAATGGGGTTAAAAACGCGATTAATAATAATAATAATAATAATAATATTATGAAATAATTAAAAAATATTAATAATTAATTAATAATAATAAATGCAATTCTGAGAGGCAAGGGATAAATATTTTAAATCAAGGATTAATAAACGAAAGACAACCCAATGAAGTAATAAACTCAAAAAAATAATATTATAAATTTAAGTTTTTTAATATTATATTATAGTAAATTATTATAGTTTTATATTCATCGGATTTCCAAAATATTTGCAAGGTTGAGTTCTTGTTAAAGTAAAATACATTATACGAATATATAATCTATATACAGGTCTCCATAGATCTTGAAAATGGTGCAAGTTGTGATGGATGAACTACTTACGATCTGGTCGTGTTAAACATGGTGCAATTTCACTTCAAGAACAATTGATTGTACAATTACATGGTAACATGTTTTCTTTTGATCCATTTCTCCACCTCTGCTCTCTCCTATATTTTATGATTTCTCTATTAATAATTGTCCAGGTCCTTAAGTTCCTATGCCTCCAAATTCAATGGTATGCCATATGTTTACGTCTTCAACGTATGTCATCGGCTTACATCTCCATTTCAACTGTTGATTTCACAAAATTTTGACAAAGGAAGCTTTCTAACTATGATAGACAGAATTTTCATGACAATTTCTACTGATTGAGAACGATAATATCTAGAGGCTAAACATCTTCATATGGCAATCTCCAAAGGAAGGGTGATTTAAATGTTGAATATTGTTTTATTTATGGCAATTTCCGGTTCATCCAATTCGGGTTAAGTCCACCAAAATTATGTCATGGGAAAACTCCTCAACATTTTTATAGCTTTATCATTTTTAACCATCCCCTCACAATGGCCAAACGATACTCGCAGTAGAGCCACCATGCACTTAAGTAGGCTATATTACATTACAATACCATAAACTTCAAATGGTAAATTGACTTTGATTAAGTCAAGTTTACCCTAATTACCCTAATAACCCCCTCTTAAATTTGGCTCACTCATATACAACTCCATTCAACAATGCACTACAATATGTATGCCTCAATAATCAGTCTTAGAACAAACTAATCTCAAGTTAGTATATGAGTACACTTTCCACCCTTCCCTTTTATGAGTGATAGAAAGGGATGATGTGCAATGTGCTATCAAGCCCTTCTCACCTTGAGGTTGCCTTCAAACCTCATTTGTACTCGAGGGATCCACCCTCTCATTAGTACATTATGGTTAATCATTATTGTAAACCAAACAACATATAGAACCTATATGCTTTACTTACTTAGGAGTTGTGCCTCCTCCATGTAGTTAAAATATCTAGCTAGTGAACCTTCCCATTTATTTTGATATGTGTGTTTCTTTGCATATCTAGGTATCTAAGTAGTAAATCTACCTATACCATTGATAGGAACTCATTATCCATCATTTAACAAGTGCTTACTAGTTCTCATACTGATTGTTATAAAAAATGAGAGATACATAAACTAGTACAACTATATAACTCATTCGACATTTATCGACATAAAACACTGACCTCGTGATACATCTCATATTGCCAAAGTTAAAATATATTATAAAAATTAACTAAATCATAAATTTATTTTAAATTATTAATATTATTAATTATAAAATAAATAATATATGAGGTTAAATACATATACATTTTAAAGAAACATGTAACAAGATTCTTAACCATGGAGATTCATGCCCACCTTACCAAGAAGATTCTTAACTTGGGATTTGTTTACAGTACCATGGGCCAATAGTATTACATGTTTTCATATGACATTTTTTTAATTACTCATTAGAAGGAAAAAGTGATAAGTAATTTTGAGATAAATAATAACCTTTTATCTGTGACTTCTACTAAAAATATTCTGAAATATTTCGTGGAGGCTAAATCCCTACAATCCACGTAATAATAATTGATAATTAAATTAAAATTGTGGAAGCCTTATTCCAAAATAGACACACTTATCTGAATAAATATAATAGACACATAAATAAATATAAATCATGACAAATTCATAGGAGACAAAATAATTTCGACTATGTACATGAAAAATGGAAAATGTTTTTATTATGTTGTCTAATCTTTGGCATTTTCACAACATTTTCCTTTTTTAAGATGCCCTCACAATTATCCAAAGGAAACAAACAAATAGAATTACATCAAAATACCATGGGAAAAACCAAGACAACAAACGATGGTGTTTTGTTAAAATATTGTGAGAAAAATCATGGATTATCGGAATACTAAGCCCATAAACTACCAATGATAGAGTCAAATTTATCATAACACATTATAAATGCTTTAATAGAGTAAAATTTACCCTAACAAATTATAAATACTTTGATAATTATTTACTGTTGTTCGGAATCTCCCAAAACAACAATGGAAATTGTTACACAATTATACCAGTAATGGAGGTCACCATGGGTATGATGGAGGTGAGGCAATTAAATGAACACTTATCCTTTTAGAAAAATATGCATGAAGATGGAAAATTTACAAAAAAATCCATAGCTAGCCATATGTTCCTCTCCTTACAAGTTTGTTGATAAAGGATTTGAGCTAGACAATTGTGCATTTGATCTTGAGAGATGCAAATAGAAGAAACTACATAATTACAGAGGAAACTTATATCGTGGTTTTATTGAAATTTTGATTTAAATGCTCTTATATTATTAATTTTTTCCTTTACTTCCCAGGTTCAATTTGTTTGTATAATATGAAATTCACCTTAGAAAACTATTGTAGCAACCTCCTGTAACACCATGCTTTGTCTATTTGATGACTATCCTAACTTTCTCACACATGCTTTTCCTTCTACTTGTGGATTACTTATTGTTGAAATTTTCAATGAGATTGTTTCTTCGAGGTTACATGTTCTAACATTAAGTCTACATGGATAATAAATAGGAAACTGAGACATCGGTTCTTGCTTCTAAAGGGTTTTCAAATTCCACATGCTACGTAGATGATACTTCCACCTCTTTTTAGATATGAAATATAGTATAAATTATTCCACATATTTTCATCACTGAATGGTTTTAATGATTAGGTTCAATAGTCAATTTTTAATATAAATTTAAATTTCATTACACATAGATCTACAAAGAAAGAGAGGGATTCAAAAATTCAGTACGGATGATCCACACTATGAATTAGCAATGTTTCACTTCAATTAACTCAATCATCTCGGGATGGTGCAAGAGTTCATGTGTAACAAAATGAATGATGGAGTAAAGGTGAATACCATAACATCTACAAATTGTATGAGCAATATAATGAATATCGCAATTATTTAGTTAGATAAAAAATAATGCATTGCTCATTTAATTCAAAATAATTATTTCTTTTCTTCTCTTTTTTTCTAACCTGCTTGGCCTAGTCATTGTCTAAGACAAGAAAAGTAAGAAGACTATTCATACAGTGTGTTACCTAATTTGATAGATAAAATAATTGTTATAAAATAAAGGAAAAAATATATAAAAAATTAAACCTTTATTATCATCTCTTCATTCCCTCCCCAATCATTTTGAATAATTGAGTTACATGAAACATATTAATCCATTTATTCCTTTCTTGTGTCAAATTTTATTATCTAGATATTAAAGGGTTCTTTATCTATTTTATATAATATTGTACAGATATAAATTTCTGAGGGCTATAGGTTCCTGATTGAAACTACATAAATGAGTAGGAGTTTGAACAAGACAACATAGAAGAGAAAAAAAAGTGATTGATCTTCACAACAATTCTATTCATATGTACAGTCGTTGTGAGGGTGAAACAAAACTAAATGGATGAATAGTTATAGAACAATGATTTTGGTTTACTTTGGTTATCAACATTTCATTTGAGCTTAGTGGAATTCATTCTCTTGGGTATGAAAATTAGTAGAAATAGTGAACAAAGTAATAAAAGATTTGTGATTATTTGAATCTTTTCAAATTTATTCCTATTGGGATTGTCTAGAAAGTGATTAAATATTCTACAACTTGGGGTCCTTCACTAAAAAACAAGAATGGAAGAAAAAAAAAAAAAAAACTAACCTAGATGCCATGGCTATGATAATAAATTAGGGTTTGATTACAAAAGAGAAAAAAATAAAGAGGAGAAAGAAAATAATTGAAATCTCCTTTCACAAAAATTTTATATAAATACTCCACTTCTTCCATCATATCACTCTCTATCCCATATGAAGCGGTTGAATAACATCAAATTCTCATGTTCGACTTTGAATCAAAGGCATTGAATATTCAAGGTTGATTATATTCCCTAGCCTTCCAAACCAACAATGTATGTTTGATTACTGCTACTTGTTAATAAATAACTACCTATTACGTAGATATCTATATAAATAGAATAGGTAGATATGAAGTGATTAAGTATATAACATAATTTGACGATTCACTCGAAATCAGTTTTCCATTGTAATGTGAAATATATTTCATTTTTTTCATATCCTATAAACTCATTATGAATAAAAAGGTGGATTCAGAATATGTATTCCAAAGAGAGTGAAAATAAAAAAAGGGAAGAGAGAAAGATCATCCACCCTCTAATGGATAAGACGTAGGTCTTTCTAAAAATTTGGTAAAGGTTCAATTCCTATTGGATGTAATACTCTTCAATTATTCTAAATTGTTATGCAATGTATTGGAATACATTTTTAAGCTCCTTTTCCTCTTTTGAATAATCTCATTAAATGATCAAAAATTCATTTATGTTCTCGAAGTAAAAAAAGTATATATGCATTTTCTTGGTTCATTACATATCTAATCAATGACTGGAAGAAATGCCTAATTCAATATATAATAGTAGATTGGATTCGATCTCTCAAAATAGCATAATGACATATATATATATGGCATGATCTGCTAAGCGTAATTCCTATCTCTTCAGCGGGAGATCGTCATTATTTGATCATGACCTAATACATTTATATATATGAAATTAAGGCTGTCGGCATTCGAAAGGCCCTATATTTTTAGGGGTTGCTCACTCATTCATATGGGTGGGGGCATTTGATGCCTAAATAGATCATTATAAAAAAGAGTTTGATCCTGGCTCAAACGACGCTAGCTATAGCTTAACCCATGCAATCGAACGTGGCTTGCTTCCCCATCCATATGTTTCTTAAGAGCCTCTTTTAGAAGTGCTTTCACTTCTATAAACTAGTAGAACGTATAATTTCTCCAAACTAAGGTTTATTCTTTATCAAATATTCGTGTCATTTAAGAAGAAATTTTCTCACGTGTGTTATTTCTAATGTATATAGATATCCATTTGTTTTGGTCTAAATAGTAGCTATTTTCTCTTCTACTTCCAAAAGAGTTGATCGAGATTGTTTGAGAAATTCACTAATTTTTTCTTTTCCAACTGATCTTATGTAGCTTTATCAGATCGGAAAATCATGCAAAGGCTTCCAACCCTCCAATTTGAGCTAACTCTAATTTCACTTTTCCAGCTATATTTTTCTTATATTTTATGAGACCTCCTTTTTCATAGATTTTTTTAGGCCACAGATCCTATTCTAGATACGAAAACATTAACATTAATAGAAATTCAAATCACGACATTGAATAGATTGGTTAATGAAAATATTTTTCCATTAATAATGGAAATTACATTAGTGGAATTAGTTGCTCTCCATCTTGAGTCTCAATAGAGCAATAACACTCCCCTCACCTAACTAGGAACTTAATTTTGCTATAATTTCCAACATATGAGAATGCAAATAGAAAATATTCTCCAAGTTATCTTCTCGACCAGGTGTTATTCATAATAAAAGTGACATTGGTTAATAAACTTGTGACTATTTGGAAAAATCGTCCTAAATGATTGAAAGTATGAAATGAAATGATTTTAAATTTTAATTATACTTTACTAATTTAAATAATATTAAATTATATTGTCCTATCTTATTAGATTAAAACAAATAATTTTTTTAATACAATTTTTAAATTTAAAATATATTTTATTTAAATATTTATAAAAATATAAATTTAATTTAAAAAAATTATTTACAGCACAAAATAATTTTTATCATAAAAATATATATTTAAATCTCATAAATTTTTTTATTTTTATTTTAATATAATTTTAATAAATTAAATAATAATTATATTTAAAATATATTTTATCATAGAACTTAATTTATTATTAAATATATTTACATCCAGTGCATCAATGATGTGTTTAGATTATAAAATATTATAATTTAAATTTATAAAAATATTATATTTTTAAATTTAAATATATTTTAAATAAAGTTTATAATGTAATTAATTTACAACTTTATTTATATTAATATATTTCACATTTAATGCAGTCATGATGTGTTAGATGATAAACCATATTAATGATAAAAATATTTTATTCAATAAATAGTAAAATATTATAATAATATGCATTGTATTGCTTACAACTAATTATTGCAATATATTATTTAAATGAAATTTCATAATAAAAATAATATTAAAATAATAATAATTAATTCATTTTTTTAATTATTATATAAACTTCGCATTTAAAAAAATTAAATACTGATAATTCATATATAAAATTTTATATTTAAATGTGTAGCTATTGAATGTAAATAACGTAAAGAGATAAACAAGTTCAAGGTATAGAGGATGATTATTGGAATGACTATTCCACCTATGTGTAAATTTTGAATATAAATTGCAATAATTATATTTGGATGGGGTGTTGGAAATAGAGGGGAAATCAGTATTTTATCAACTAACTAATTTTTAATTATTAGCAATTCACAATGTTAATTATTGGAAGACTCAATATTAAACATAGAAGATTTATAATAGAGATAAAAACATGTTTTTAATATATAAAATGTACACTCAAGTATATTAGTTCTAATTGAAACTTTGTAGGCACCAACCTACAGGAGATACCAATCCTCCTTTGAGAACTAACTCAGTGAATCTATGAGCATGCCCCCATAGGATACGCCAATCCGCTAGCTGAGAACCCATTTGATAGAATTTGTGGGCACAAACCCACATGAGACTCTATTCCTTGACAGATCACCAACTGAATTCCAAAATGTATCTCAAAGTTGTTGTCCTTATTTTAATATTCAACATTCAGTTCACCACACAATCTTTAGATTTTCACTCTCAACTTTGATTATGACCACCTATCCTGAACACTGCAAATTGTTGCTCTTCAACGGACTTAGGTCATTAACTTGACCTATTTACTTGGCTTGTATCCAACTATCCAACAATGTAGTTGCTTGCTATAACCTTTACACTTGTACAACACTCCTCACAAAAACAAGCCTTATGTTGTGTCTACATAGTCCTAGACACACCATCTTGTCTCACCTTCCTAGTTTAACCTCTTGACCAATGACCATATAGTACTTTATCATTCATTGGTTTCCTAGATCAAAATGGACTAGCATTGGTTGTCACCAATTTACAGTTCAAAATGCTAGATACGAAAAACAACCTTTAATTTAGTGAACTCCTCTTTTCTAAAACAAAAAGGCTTTCTTTAATTTCTATCGGAATGATCCATTCATCGCAATATGTTTCTTCTTTGAATCTGCACATGGTTACTGTGGAAAATAAATCTTCATGGCATATAGTTTTGAATGTGCATAAATATGTAGAATAGTCTGGAACAGAAGAATATTATCTAGCATTAAGGTTTCATTGGGGGATTTATATTGTGAGAATTTAAGTGTATCAAACACACCTTTGATTGGAAACAAGTGATATTCGTTACACTCAAATAGGTGGGTTCACTCAACCCTTGTTTTTCATGAAGTGAACTATTCCCAAATTTCTCTATTTTTTCTCACAAAAGTTTTAGTTCTTTTCTTCAAATGGTTTTGGTCATTGATATCTTAAACTAATCCTTCAAATTACCCTCAGTGCACATGAATTTATACTGGATTCGTAGGTGTTCTTTTGGAGGGTTCGACCTATTTTTGAGAGGATTTGACTTGTGCGCTTTAGGTCGACTTGTAAATTAATTTAATTGTTAATCATTGAAATTAATGTATGAGAAAGGACACCATTTTATTTAACAACATGAGAACTCTTCTTACACTCTTGCCTACATTTCTTGGGCTTGCAGTTATCCGAGCTCATTGCTGCAATCCTTGTTAGTTGATCTAACATGATTTAAATTCACATGCTTCACATGTGAATGAAGAATCGACAATGTTTGAAATAAATTTAAGCAAAAATTCACTTTCAACATCAGTACAGATCCCATTAGAATATAAAGGAGAATTCCCATAATAGTTCTTGGGTTATAGAAGCACTATGGTCTATAATTCTATAATCCTCCCACAAAATGGACAAGGGAATTTCACTCAATGAACCTATGACATATCAAGTGTTTTCATCGCATACTAAATAATACATTTATGTTAATTACATATTGGAAAATACCTCTAAAAATAACATACTGATATGAACCCAATACACCTTTCCAATTTAAAAACCCTTACTTTCACTAGATATTGAATGTATCCATCTTTTCATTAACATTTTTATACCCCTTTATAATTTGTCACTAACTTTGAGCTCCATTTATGATATATGCCAATATAAAAACCCTTTACCCCCAATTATATGCTCAATATATCATGTCATTTTTTCCTCAATATATATCCCCAATATGAATGCATGTGGTATGGTATTTCTCCCTTAGTGAAGCCCCCATGGAAATAGGAAGGGCAAGGTATTGGAATATAAAGTAGAATGTCCATATTGGTTCCTAGGTTCTAGAAGAACTACGGTCTATAATTGTAATATCTTATCACAAAACAAGAAGGGCGTGGTCATGGTCATCTCTTTGACATCAATGGAACACCTCTCAACAATCTACCCATTTATCATTGATGAAAACACACCTGTAATAACTCCCCCTATGATAATGCTCATCCCTTTGTCATGCTTCTTGATATTTCCCCCCCTTTGACATGAATATAAAAGGGTAACTCCCCTTATCTCTTCTGCCACTAAGAACTTTTTTTCGCTGAGCTTGTGCTTCCTAGGATAGTTCAAAGATAAAATTTAGAGGTTTCTAGCCAACTATGAATATTTCAGTCTCATCACTAACTTTTGATTTAGGCAAAAAAAATTCGTTTGCTAGAAACTTACTTTATGCACATTGACCTACATATCTTCAACCAATTCAACATATTTTACCTTCAATTATTCCTTCAATGATGAGATCTGAGTGATTATACCTTCATTTACCTTTCGTAGCAACTTATTTTCTCTGGACTTTAAGACATGGTCAGTTTGTTGCTCTACAATATTGCCTTATAAAAAATGTGAGTCTTCTTCAAGTTCTTTTTCACTTTCATTTTTCAAACCTCCTTGTTTTTCTTTCATATCTTCACATGCCAACTTTGTATATCGGAAACTTGACTTTTCTTGCTAACATCTATTTTGGTTTTTTAGATTTTATAGAAGCAGGTTCATTCCTTTCACTGAAACAAGACCTCATCAACTATAATTGTTCCTCAAGTGCCTTACTCTTATAGATCTATAACATCAATTTTTTTATCCAAAACTTCCTTTTATTTACATAAAGGTTAACTCCTTGAAGAATTTCAATCATTTCTTTCAATAGCTACTCAAATCTATGTTATAAGTTTTATCTCTACTAAAAAAGATAGCATACACTACAAGAAAAAAGCTCATTGGTGAGGGTCATGCCTATGATGGACCTTTAAGGTCCGTCACCAATGTCGCATATGGTGATGGTCTTTAAAAAGCGTTGTTGTAAGTATATACAGTGATGGTCTTTTAAGGTTTGTCACCAAAGCCATTTTCAATGACACTTTTGGTGAGGGTTGTTAAAGGTCCCTCACTAATTCTCTCTTTGGTGACACTTTTGGTGAGGGTCATTAAAGGTCCATCACTAATTCTCTCTTTGGTGACACTTCTAGTGACGATCTTTTATTGACTCTCACCAATGCTCTTTTCGGTTACTTTTGGTGATGGTAAAAAATGTTCATCGTCATTGATCATTCAAATGAGTTTCTAATGACTCTATATACTTGTTACTATAATTTTTGTCAAAAGATAACAATTTAAGACCATTGTTGTGGAGTCCTTTTCATTACGTGTCCAAGGTTGTATTGGTTAGAGTCGATCAATTTGTTAAGAAGTAATTAGTATGTATCATTTCCCTCAACTAATTAGAGTATAGTTTCCCTATGATTCATCTCTATTAGTCTTATTATTTAGCAAATTCTCTTTAGATAAGGTTCCACTCATGTGTGTAAGAACTATATTATTTAATACATAATCAAGCTCTGTCAATTCTATTAATGAGAGAGACCTAGCACTCCTCAACACTCATGGCACACCTTAACATTATTTGGCACACACTAACATTCCTTGGCATCTCTCATGTCTTGGAACATCCTGCTATGAGTAGGACAGCCAAGGACATGTTGGTATGCCCTAGCATATCATAACACTACCCTAACATGTGTTGGCATAATATTGCATTGACATACATTAGCACTTGGCACACATTGGCACTTGGCATGTACTAGAACCTATTATTAGTGTGCCTAGCATGCCCCTTTTCAAAAAGATAAAGTCTCATCTCATTAACCCTCTTATGTGTTCATTTCCTTGAATTTTATGATGGTTATTCCTTTTGTTACCTTGAAACTCCTTGACTCATATTGGCATACTCTGGCACCCTGTACATCCTAGCATGTCTTAGCACTTGACATGTCTTTGCATGTCTTGGCATGCCTTGGCACTATTTGTCACATGTTAGTACACCCCGTAACTACCTAGCACACTCTAGCACTTCTTGACATGCCCTGATATTCCATGGCATGCCTTACCAGTGCATATCATACCTTGTCACTCCCTCATTGGCATGATAGTTAACACTCATTGACACTCCCTCACACACGCTCATATTCATTCACTTCCATGCATTTTGACCTAGTTCTCCCTTGTGTTTTCCTAGTACTCCCTAACACTCCTTAGCATCCTTTTTCACTCTCTAGCACACCTTAGCACTCTTTCACATGTTCTACCACTTCATAGCATGCATCACACTCCATGACACATATTGGAACTTGGCACATGTTGGCACTTGTCAAGTCTTAGCATGTGTTGGCATGCATTGAGATTACTTGGTATGCTTTGGCATGGTTTAATATTAAAGTGATTTGAAATCAATTATTGGAAAGTAGATGAGAAGCAATGGAGGAAGATTTGACACTTAGAATGCATTGACACTTGACACTTGGCACCTATTGCCACCTAGTGTTGCTGTGACTAGCATGCCTCTCATCAAAAAGGTAAATTGATGACATATTAATGCTAAAATGTGTTCGTTTCCTTATAGTTTAACTTGTTTCTCCCTTTTTCTTCCTTGACAATCCCTGACATGCATTTTCACACCCTTGCACATCTTGGCATGCCTAGCACTTGGCACATCTTAGCATGTTTGACATGCCTTTGTACTACCTGACACATGTTAGCATGCCCTAGCATTCCCTAACATACCTTGGCAGTCATGCCCTCACAACTACCATTACATTTTTCCATGACTTGGGAACCTTACATTCCCTAGAACACCTTGGCACTCCCTAGTTTCGATGCCCTCATAAAAAGCCTTACTTTTTTGCAACTTGGGAACCCAACCAATTCATTATAAAAACAATATTATGCCCAACCCAAAGTCTCCCTTTCTCTAAAATTTCTTTGTCCATGTTTTATCACAACCATAGGCTTGCCTCCTCCAAGTCCTATTCTAAACTTCTCCTAAAAGAATTCATCCTTGGGACACCTAGAATTCACTGACACTCCTTGGAACACACTCTTATTCGTTCATTTCTAAGAATTTTGACTTAGTTCTCCCTTGTTTTCCCTGACACTCCCTAACACTACTCAAAATCCATTGACAATAGCTACCATGTGGTAGCATGAATTTTCATTCCTTGGCATGGCCCGACACTCCTTAGCTTTCATGCACTCACAACTACCCTTACTTCTTTTAGACTTGGGAACCCAACCAAGTCCTGCCTCAACTACAACAACTTAACCAAGTTATAGTTATTACAACTAGACTATGCCTTGTTCACCTAATAACTACCTATAACACATCTTAGGCAACTCATGTCCAATCTCGACTCATCCCATATAACAAGTTACCAAGTCAAGGCTCATGTCCAACCATGGCCATAAAACAACTAAGAAACACAATTTACATCTTGGCATGCCATAACACCTGGCACGTCTAACAATCCCTTAGCACTATGTGGTGCGTTTTGGCATTCCCTTCATTTATTTGCATGCTTTTCACTGCCTAGCACACCCTAGCACACCCTAGCACTCCTTGACATGCTCTGACACTCTAGCATGCCTTGGAACTACCTAGCATATAACCTTGTCACTCCCTCCTTAGAACACTTGGACCTCATTGACACTCCCTATCACACACACTTATCTATTAATTTCCATGCATTTTGAACGATTTCTCCCGAGTGTTTCTATGGCACTCCCTAACACTTCCAGGCACGCATTGGCATGCCCTGGCACCTGACACATATTGCCATGTTTCCTTGGCACTACTTAACATATCTTGTCACTCCCTCCTTACCACACCCATAACTCACTAACACTCCTTGTCACACACTCTTATTCATTAATTTCCATGTATTTGAAACTAGTGATCCTTTTGTTTCCTTGGCTCTCCATAACACTCCCTAACATGCATTGGCACACCCTAGCACTTGTCGCACCTAGGCATGTTTCCTTGGCCTATAGCATGCATTAGAACTGCCTACCATACCTTGTTACTCCCTCATCACACTTATAACTCACTGACACTTCCTGTCACAATCTCTTATTTGTTCATTTGCATGCATTAATTTGACCTAGTGCTCCCTTGTGTTTCCTTGGCACTCCCTAACACTTCCTGGCACGTGTTGACATACCTTAGCACCTAGCACATCTTGGCTGCATGTCTCCCTAGAAATCTAGCATGACTTAGCGCAACCTAGCATACCATGTCACTCTCTCCTTAGCACATTTGGAACTCACTAACACTCCCTGTCACACACTCTTATTCATTCATTTCCATGTATTTTGACCTAGTACTTCTCCCTTATGTTTCCTTGGCACCGCCTAACACTCCTTAGCATGCATTGGCACACCTTGGCGCTTTTCACATGATCTCAATATGGTCCCTAACACTCTAGCATGCTTGGCACTGCATAGCATACCTTGTCACTCCCTCCTTAGCACAACTGGAACTTGTTGACACTTCATTTCAATGCATTTGAGACTAGTGTTCCCTTGTGTTTCCTTGGCACTTGGCCCTAACACTCCCTAGTATGAATTTGCGCCACACCTTGGCACCTGACACATCTTGGCATGCCTTAGCATGCCTAACATGCCTTGGAATTGTCTAGCATGTGTTAGTACTTCTTGGCATTCCCTGGCGAACCTTGGCAGTCCCTAATTATCATGCTCTCATAGATAGCTTTACTATTTTTGCGACTTGGGAACCCAACCAATTCATTGGAACAACAACGTTGAGCCCAACCCAAAGTCTACCTTTTTCTGAAACTGCTTTGACCAACCCCTTATAATTGTAACCATAGGCTTGCCTCCAAAAATTCCTATTCTAACCTTCTCCTAACACACTTTGTCCTTAAGACACCTAGAATTCATTGACACTCTTTGGCACACACTCTTATTTGTTCATTTTCATGTATTTTGACCTACTTCTCCCTTGTGATGCCCTAACACTCCCTAACATTCCTCAACGTGCATTGGTAATGTCTAACATGAGTTAGCATGCCTTTTCATTCCTTGGCACTCCCTGACACTCCTTAGCTATAATTCCCTCACAACTACCCTTACTTTTTTTGGGACTTGGGAACTCAACTAAGTCTTGCCTCAACTACAACAACTTGACCAAGTTACAATTACTACAAGTAGACTATGCAATGTTCACCTATGAACTGACTATAAATCATCTTAGGATACTCATGTAAATTTCAACTTATCCAACTTAACAAGTTACAAGTTACCATGTCAAGGCTCATGTCCAACTGTGGCCATAAAACAACTAAACAACATAGTTTACATCTTGACATGCCATAGCACCTGGCACATCTAACAATCCCTTGGCACTAGGTGGCATGTGTTAGCACCCACTACATTCCTTGACATGATTTGGCACTCCCTAGCACTCCCTGACATTCCATGGAAATCTAGCATGCCTTGGAAGTGCCTAGCATATAACCTTGTCACTTCCTCCTTAACACCCCTGAAACTCACCGACACTCCCTATCACACTCTTATTCGTCCATTTCCATGCATTTTGATCTATTTCTCCCTTGTGTTTCCATGACACTCCCTAACACTCCCTGGCACGTGGCACCTCTTGGCATGTCGCCCTGGTGCTCTAGCATTCCTTAGCACTACCTAGCATACCTTATCACTCCCTCCTTAACACACCTAGAACCCACTGACACTCTCCTGTCACATTATATTATTCATTCATTTCCATGCATTTGAAGCTAGCTCCCCCTTGTGTTTCTATGGCACTCCTTAACACTCCCTGGCATGCATTGACGCACCTTAGCACTTGGCACATCTTTCCATATCGTTTCCCTAGCCTTTAGCATGCCTTAGCACTACAAAGAATATCTTGTCACTCCCTCAACACACATGGAATTCACTGACACTTCCTCTCCCAAAATCTTATTCATTAATTTCCATGCATTATTTTGACCTAGTGGTCCATTGTGTTTCCATGGCACTTTGTAACACTTCCTAGCACGTGTTGTCACACCTTGGCACCTGACACATCTTGGTCAGATGCTGCACTAGCACTCTAGCATGCCTAAGAACTTCCTAGCATACCATGTAATTCCCTCCTTAACACACATGGAACTCATTGCACTCCCTGTTAAACACTCTTATTCATTCATTTCCATGTGTTTTGACCTAGTTCTCCCTTGTGTTTCCCTGTCACTCACTAATACTCCTTAGCACGCATTGGCACAACTTTGAACTTGGTACATCTTGGCATGCTTCCTTAGCATTGTAGCATGCCTTAGAACTGCCTAGAATACCTTGTCATTCCCTCCTTAGCACACTTAGAACTCTTTAACACTCCCTATCACACACTCTTATTCATTCATTTCCATGCAATTTAAACTACTGCTCCCTTATGTTTCCTGGCATTCCCCTGTAACACCCTCCTCCCACATCTACCCAAGCAACTGACCAGTTGGGTTAAACATGCGATGAGAGGCCACTATTATATGATTCAACCTCCTAAGTTATTTTAAGGAAGTGGGACCGACGGAAACACACCATGAAGACATTGACCATTAGCTATAAGACCCTCAGGAACCAATCCAATACTTTAGACAACTTGCCTTAGGGTCCCACTAAACTAATTTTGGACAAATTACGACTCAGTTGCTCCCATGATATGGGCATGAGGGTGAACAAAAACCCAAATTCACTCTCATAGGATTGCCTACTAGCAACCAGAGACCAAAATTGTCAGTGACCAACGACTCTCGGGTTTGAGCCATTTTTTCAGGCCCAGAACCCAATTCATTGCCAAGAATTGAACCATCTCTGCAAATCAGTAAAATAACATGGAAATGACAGTGCTAAAGAAAATACTTGTTCAAGACCTTGACTGGACCCCTACTAGCCACGACAGGCATTTTTTCAAACATATTTCAAATGTGTAATCTACAAGTGCAATTCATAGTTCTGAGCATAGGGGTCTCATACTTAGCCGAGAATTGCTAAGAACCATTGATTCCTCAACACATCAATTTCCATTCCATCGATTAGGTTATAAATACATTGATCATTCAATTATAAGTAAAAACATGCTGAGAGGCACACATGTCTACTGTCATAAAACACATACATAACCAACATAATAGCAACATAAAATACTTAGGAAAGTACAATCATATAGACCACATATAATCGATCAAAATTCTCATAGAAATACAGGGGGAAATAACATTTCATTAATGATGCAAAGGACTTCAACATTCCATTGGGCCATAGAATGGAAGAGCCAAATCTCTATTCAACCATTCACTCTCATGCCATATTCCAAGCACGAATGTGGGATCTCAAATAACACATCAATGAAAAACCATCAAGGGCTTGCAGAGGCCATCCACCTCAACCCATTGAATAGTGACTCCACCTCACGGTTGGACATCACAAAACCATCATTAGATCAGTCTCTATCACATCCATCCAAGGCTCCAGAGAGTTTGTTCAACCAAGGCTCCAGGACTAGTAACTAAACCCACCAAGGGCTCCAGAGCGTTTGTCCAACCAAGGCTACGGGACTAGTAACTCAACCGAAGTTGAGAAGGGGGCTTAAAACTTAATTTCATAAGGTTTAGGGGACCTAGAGGGAAGGTAGTGAGAGCAATTGATAGGGGAACCCCTAATATTGGTGATAAGGGGACTATGAGTCCAATTATCACAAACCATAAGCCCTTAACCCATAACCACTAAACTCCCCATCCACTTAACCCCCAATACATAATCCCTTAAACCATACACTCACCAATCATAACCCATAAACCCCTTCAATCATTAAATCTTAAGACACTAACCCCTAACATATAATCCATGAACCTCCTAAGCCACAACTCTTTATCCTCTTAACTTGTGACCCTTAATCCCTAACCCTTCACTAACTAAACACCTTAACTTCTAACCCTTAACCACTAACACCTAAATCTTCTAAATCTTAAGTCTTTAACCGCTAAACTCAATTGTATCAATGTAGAATAATATACATAAGAGAAAATAAAATGATATTCTCCACGTCAATGCTTGAAATAGCCTTAAATTAGCCATGAGTGGTGAGCCAGGGGGTGAATGTGGAGCACTATTAAAGTTACATCATGTTTAAATTCCTTTTACATTGTGAGGTTGTTCTCGAATTGGGTTGAAGTGTCATCACAAGGAAGCATGAAACATTTTTGTGGGGGAGTGATTAAAGTTGTAACACAATTCAAGTTATTTACACCTCCAATGTAAATGACATCATTGTATGTTTTTATCAGATTGTTAGAGAGGTTATTTATAGACAATACATTCAATGTACTTAGACTTCATATTTTCAGAGCCTCGACTCTAACATCGATTTGTACCAGGAACACTTCATGCAAATGAAAGGGGGCCTTTTTGTTTAACCACATATGCTCAAGAGCACTGGATGCTGCCCTTTAGATCCCCCTTGGTGCGTTTAAAGTGGGTTTACATTCACGTCAAGTTGAAATTAATCATAATGACCTTCCTCTTCTTAATAACATCTGCTAGCTTTTCCATATACATGAGATAGAATTAAATTAGGATAACCTCATTTGTAGATGCCCCCATTTATTATGAGTTTCAAGGGATGTTCTATTGTCTTTATCAACATTCGGATGGGCCGTTATCTACATTATTTAAATACATGTCTAGAACTTTTTATGAGGGAAGTCCTTTTATTTAAATGTTTATATAAGGCCTTATGTTGCCTTCCCCTGCAAAACTCTTCCAAGGGGATCACCTCCTTCCATGTTGCCTTGCCTACTTAGGACCAAATTGACAAACCAAGATTAAAACTTCTTCAACTACCAAATTAGTGAGGCATCTTAACTCTTCTTGACCTCAACCTCTATGAGACATATTTCTTCATAGATTCTTTGAGGATTTTCCACCATAGATCACAAGTTGGATACATGGGATATGTTACCCCATTTTCTATTTGGGATTTTAGAGGATATTTTAAAATTTTGATTGTGCTAAATTCAAAAATAGGGCCAAATTCCACTGTGGGATAGCTCATTTGATGGAGATGATGATTGCATTAAATTCCTCTTTTCGAGAGGACCAAAATTGATATAAATATCATCTCATTTAGACAAACGGAAGTGTGATTTTGAATTTATCCCCACATGTACAAATTGTTCTAGTCGGCTACACCAACATGTAGGCTCAAGAACCCTAATGGATGTGTCTTTTCACCCACAGTGAATTGTATAAAGACAAGTGACCTCACACCTCATTTGGCATCACCATCACTCATAAATTCTTCTCTCTCCTTCTCTCATTGGTTCGTACAACTATTGGGCAACTTGTCTCTCTCACACGTGTGGCAAGAAGGATGGGTTTTCTAGGCTGAATTGCAAGACCAAAATTTTATGCAAGAAACCGAGTTTGACCAACGTTGACGAAGGAGTTATTGACCAACATTGACTGCAATTTTTGGAGAATATTTTTTTTCTCTTTATGTTGCATTTATGTGCACAAAAATCAAGGGAATATGGTCAGTTTGATCAATGTTGATTTCATGGTTGACTGCAGTTTGACCACAAAAAATTATAACAAATTTTCTCTCTCCTTTCACTAAGTTTGACTGAGCTATTTTAGGTTGACTTTAACCTCCTGATCAAGTCGAGTTTGACTATGGAAGACTAAGTTTTTTTGAGGATGATTTATTGCTGATTTGACCAATGTTGACTTTCTGGTTAGGGATGAAGTTTGACTGCATAAATTGATAGGATTGTTTTGACTTTGAATTGGACAAGTCAATTTGACTTTTGTACTCTCTCTCTCTCTCTGTTGTACTTTTGATATAATAATAAGAAGAATTGATCAAAGGGTTTTCCCAACATTGGGGTTTTTCCCTGGCATCTGCCAAATCTGGTGTCCTCTTGTCTTGGATTGTCTTCTGAATATTGTTTTATGTTCTATCTACTTTTACTGTCAATGTGATGAATGGTTAATGTGATCGCTATTGTAAATCTAAATTGAAATTTCTATTAGGTTGCTTAAGGAACATTTCCTAAGCATAGAACATACCATTATTAACTAAAATTAACAGATTGTCATCTCAACCCCTACAATTCCTGTCACATTGATCATTTCCCATCTAAGGTTTACGAATCTATATGTAATTCATGGATGTATCATTGGTTTGATCACACCTTGCCTTAGCCATCTAGGACACTAGGTGTAGAAAGAGGTTCCTTTAGCTACCACATTTAACTAGATATGTATGATCCATGTGTATATGATATTATGTCCAATGTGTACTATTTTTATTGTGTTCACTTAAAGACTCTGCTCTAACTCTTTATGCTTTGGTTATAAGTTTTAATCCGAGTTGTTCCATGACGTTTCATAATTTTGCTCAGAGAAGTGTGTCATCTTGATGGTTTAGGTATAATCTTGGTGATTTGAGTAGGTACTATACATTAATTTTATTGTACCCCTTATTTCCTTTAGTCAAAATTTATCACATGTCTCTCTTAACAACAAATGTGAAGGCCTTCTAAGCTATGGCTAACTTCTAATAGGATATTTTTAGGCTCTAAGTGAACTTCCTTAAAAATAATAGGCTACCTATAACTATTTAAGTTTATTGATAACATTATTTACAAATTTAAACATATTTTTCACTCCTTAAAGATTGATAGATATTTTCCTCATTTGTAAAGCTCATGTCCATTTTCCCTCGTTATATGAACATACTTACTTATATTAAAAATACTCATATAGCTTTTATTGAAGCCCTGATTAAAGTAACATTATTAATTATCTTCAACCTCATTAGATACAACTTCTATGTTAGATGATATCCTTTTGCTCAAATAATAATAAAACTTAATGAAAACCTAAGCGACTATAACAATTGCTTTATAAGATTTTACTACCTATATTTGAATAAAACTTAATGAAAACCTAAGCAACCATAGAAATTGCTTTATAATATTTTACTACCTATTCAAATCTAATTTGGCAGCCATTCTAAAATATAAATGGACCTATGAAAATTTATTTTCCTGCCACACTTTCTGATAGAGGATCTCAAAGATCAGACTCATTTAGAGAAGAGTCAAATATCATCAAGGGAGATGAAGGGTAGTAATATATCTTTCTCGTAAAATTTTACTTGGGCTTCTCACTCAAGCTTATCTTTACATGGTCCCTAAACAGACCTTCCATTTGAGAATAATGGTCTCAAAACTGACAGATTTGTGGGAATCTGGTCATTTGGTTAAATTGCAAAAACTTAGCCTGTCATTGTCTTCAATTGATGGTAGAGATTTTGTAGTCCTTCAATGATTACTGAAGTGCCTTTTTGTTTCCTAAAATTTTCTTCTCATATGGATGACTTTGATATTCTTCTTACCTTTGGTTAATCAGGCAGCCTTCATTAGACACTACGACAGTTAAATCACAAGTAATTTTCCAGGATGCAAAGGAGGAAAACCAGCTAACGACTGATACAAGGAAACACCTGCAAGAATATAGGTACTAGCTATCCATACATTTAGATGAAAAGCATGCTTTGGTCCTCAATGTTTGTTATCATCTTCTATCTAATTTGTATTTGTCGAAATGTCGGAAACATGACTTCTGAGATAACAACCAAAACAGAGCAAGGGCCCAAGTGTTCTGGAGTCTCATAGAGCTCCAATCACCACGGCATATCTTGATCGACACCTCTATCTAGATTATGTAGTATACAAATATAGATCATCGGTATATATTATTGTAATTTGGACAAACAAGTAATGTTTGAATGTGATGCAATAAGATGTCACCTAGTCGGAAGCTAGAAGCTGACGAAGTGTGGCCACTATAAATATGATATCAATTAGGAAAGTGCCTCAGGCAGGGTTTAATTATCTAGATTAATGATCCACTTCTGGTACACCAAAGATAGGTCTTGAAGAATAGGATATGGCATTAGTGGTTGTAATTATCTTGCCTCCAGAGGAGATTTTGTTATGTACTACATATGAATGGGATGAATTTTATAGCTTGCATTATTCATAATGATTTTCGATTTGTTAAATCATGTTGTGTAGTTTAAACATGGAGATGACTAAATGGTAAATGGAACACATTCTACAACGTATTTCATACTACAAGATAGGATTAAAGGTTCGTCTGGCTTGCAATATGTTTTGCCTTGCTTCAATTGATTGAAAAAGTTGTCAGAAAGGAGAACATGTACAGAGGGCCTAATGATGACCATATCGAGTTCAAAACTCTCCATCATTTGTCGGGTCTTAAAATAAGTCCATCTTAAAATGTTTACTCAATACAATTCAAAATGATCCATCAGAGTTTCGATTATATACACATACAACAACTACATGTAGAGAAAAAAGCAAGATCCATAAGGGTCACAACGGGCATGGTTGTATATTTGAGTATCCTCCAATTGACAAGGCTAGGTCATATGCCCTCTTATATACTAATCTACATTTGCTAAAGATCATTGTTTAGTTTTATTCATTTTCATGATTGTTTTTTTCAAAATGATTGTTTTTTTTACCATCTAGGCAGAGTCTAGGTTCGGATGGAATAATGTTCATTAGTCAAAATTGTGCAAGGCTAAGTCAAGTCAAAATGCCCATAGATATAGTTTATTTCCCACAGTGACTCTCACCCCAGACCCTTCCTCATAAAATTTGAAGTTAAAATGCCCATTCATATAGTTTATTTCCCATGGTGACTCTCACCCAAAAACCCTTCCTCATAAAATTTAAAATTTGAATCGGAAATCTTATGAAAACTAGATTCCATGCAAACCAACTAAGTTTTGATGATTATCTCAAATCATGAAGTTATATTTTTATGAAGTGAAATCCAAGTTTGCTAGTAAAGATACAAAATGGTTGTCTGCTTACTTTGTTACAATTTAAGCTCCAAAACTCACTAGCTCACTTAT